>BLSH010121848.1:2056520-2067060 GCA_018402905.1 Glandirana rugosa | reverse complement strand
TGGATAACAGGCACCTCTCTCCTCTATGACATGGCCTAAGAAAAGCGTTGTCACTGGGGGGGTGTGGTCATGACAAATAAACTGTACACAGCAGAGCACAGCCCAGCCCAACTCGCTGCCAATAGCTCATGCTCCAGCCCTCTACCTTACTGAGACTGAGCCCAGATCTGCCCCCTATTCTAGGAGAGAGAGACTAGTGTAGTAGCGGGCTACAGGGTGCTATTCATTTGTAACAACACAAGCTAACATCTACTACTCTGGTCTCTCTTCCCTAGAATAGTTGGTGGCTGGCGGGCAGGTCTTGGCAGATGGCAGAGAGGTAGAGCAGAATATACACAAACCTGCAAGATTACATAGTGGAGCTGCAGAAAAAGGAGCAATTAGCTTCCCGATAAGAATGCCCATAAATTGGGCTTCAACCTGAGGTGGAGCTATAGCACAGGAAAAGCAGAGCATCTCCGATCCTCCTCTTCTCAGGTCCCCTGCTGGTGCTTCTTAAATAAATAAAACCATTACATATACTGTATATTACTCCCAAAAATAATCTTAACAGCCTTTACATATATACTATGTTACCAAAGTGGAGGGAACTCTTAAGGCGTCAGCATACCAGGACATTTTGGACAATTTCATGCTCCCAACTTTGTAGGAACAGTTTGGGGATGGCCCCTTCCTGTTCCAATATGACTGCGCACCACTGCACAAAGCAAGGTCCACTGGAACTAAGGGGCCAAGCCCAACTCCTGAAAAACAACCCCACACAATAATCCCCCCTCCACCAAATGATATGGACCAGTGCCCAAAGCAAGGTCCATTAAGACATGGATGAGCGAGTTTGGGGTGGAGGAACTTGACTGGCCTGCACAGAGTCCTGACCTCAACCCCATAGAACGCCTTTGAGATGAATTAGAGCGGAGACTGCGAGCCAAGCCTTCTCATCCAACATCAGTGCCCGACCTCACAAATGCGCTTCTGGAAGAATGGTCAAACATTCCTACAGACACTCCTAAACCTTGTGGACAGCCTTCCCAGAAGAGTTAAAACTGCAAAGGGTGGGCCAACTCAATATTTAACCCTACGGACTAATAATGTCTCGTACACACATTCAGATTATGGTACGACATATCGTTCGCATTTAGCTGTATAATACTTATATCGAATGCAACAGTGCATTACCACTTAAGGACCGGAAGGATTTCCAGCTTTAGGACCGGAGCCCTTTTTGCGATTCGGCGCTGCGTCGCTTTAACTGAAAATTGCGCGGTCGTGCGACGTTGTACCCAAACGAAATTTGCGTCCTTTTTTTCCCACAAATAGAGCTTTCTTTTGGTGGTATTTGATCACCGCTGCGTCATTTCTGATCGCCGCTATAAACAAAAGAAGAGCGTCAATTTTGCAAAAAAAAAATAATTTCTTACTTTTTGCTAAAATACAAATCCAAAAAAAAAATATAAAAAAACATTTTTTTTCACCGTTTTTGGCCGATTTATATTCTTCATCATATTTGCGATTAAAAAAATCACAATTGGCGTTTATTGATTGGTTTGCGCAAAACTGGTCGCGTTTACGGATGATGAGAATTCATTTTTGGGGTTTTTATTTTTTTTTTATTTTTTACTAATAATGGCGGCGATCTGCGATTTTTAGCGGTACTGCGATATTTCAGCGGACATGTCGGAACATTTTGACACTTTTTTGGGACCATTGGCATTTATACAGCGATCAGTGCTATAAAAATGCACTGATTACTGTGTAAATGCCATTGGCAGTGAAGGGGTTAACCTGCAGGGGGCGCTCTAAGGGTTAACTATGTTCCCTGGGCGTGTTCTAACTGTGGGGGGACTGCCCTAGCTGGGGAAGGGAAGTGGTCACAGCCTTCGTATACAGGAAGGCTGTGATCACAGCCCTTCCCCCTCACACAGAGCGGAGGTCCGTGTTTACTTACACGGACCTCCGCTCCTTCACTCCGGGGGGGGCATCGCGGGTGGCCGGCGGCAATCGAAGCGGCCGCACCCGCTCCCCGGCCCTCCCCGGACACAGTGAGCGCGCCTCCGGCGGCGCACGCGCGCTCACTGTGCGCGATCTGGCGGCCGCCGTCATATGACGGCGATTTGCCTTACAGTGCCACTTTGCCACCGTCAATTGCCGATTGATGGTCGGCAAGTGGTTAAAGTACGTTTTTTTTGTATGATTCAGGAAAACCTTCCTGTTTGCGTAGCTACGTATCTGAAATGATGTCAAATACGTGTGACCCCTGTGTCTGCCATGCCTTTTGGCTTCCGTTCGTATGGTAGAGGCATATTCATGTATTGCTCTCTGCACGTTACATTTGTGTCTGTTTTTCCGTTCGTTCTTGTTACGAACGGAGAACTGTACAGAAGGAATGCAGGACCCAGCACTTCCAATTAGGGATGGGCCCACGGTTCGAGACAAACTTAAGTTAGACTCGAACATCGGGCGTTCGCCCATTCGTCTAATTTAGAACATTATGGGGTGTTCGCAGCGACTTCGCCACCGCAGAGTACCCCATAATGCACTGCGCGCAGACTGCGCGCACAGCTCCTCCCAATTGATAGGGCTCCCGCCATCTGCACGTTTTTTCCTTTGACAGTTTATATGGCAGGGTGGGGCCACCCGGCAACGTAAGCAAGTGACCCGCTTCTGACGTCATGTGACATCAGAGGGGGTGGGTCACACGCTTACATCACTGGGTGGCCCCACCCTTCCATATAAATAAACTGTCAAACCAAAGAGCGTGCAGACAGCGGGGGCCCTCCCATGGAGGAGGAGCTGTTGCGTTTTTTTTTTTAGGTCCGTCGCGCTCCGTGATAGACGATGGATTACAACGGGGGGACACTTATTATTTATTTATTTTTTTCTCTTTTAATAAAGTCCCTAATTGTTTCCTGTGTTTTTTTCTTTTGTGACACTTTTCGGTGAATTGGTAGGGGTAAGATGCACCCGATACTAATTCACATGGGGTGCAGGGTTCCCCTTAATATCCATACCAGACCCGAAAGGCGAATGGACCGGGGTGGGGACTCTATGCAAATTTTTTCAGTGTTTTTTTTTCTATATTGCCGGTAATCGGCTATACATTACAGCCGCGAGTGGTTTTAAATGACACTTTTTCCTTCACAAATGTAATTTTGCTCTGGCACTGTTCTAAACATCACAGAGATGCGCCCTTTTACACACAGACTAAGGACACCCCCAGGCACAATATTTAACCACCTCAGTACCGAGCACGAAAACCCCCTTCCTGTCCAGGCCATTTTTCAGTTTTCAGTGCACTCACACTTTGAATGACAATTACTCAGTCATGCAACACTGTACCTATATGAAATTCGCATCCTTTTTTTCACACAAATAGAGCTTTCTTTTGGTGATATTTAATCACTAGGGTTTTTTTTTTATTTTTTTGTGCTATAAATTAAAAAATATTGACAATTTTGTGAAAAAATGCCCTTTTCTTTGTTTCTGTCATAAAATTTTGCAAATTAGTAATTTTTCTTTGTGAATTTTGGCCAAAATTTATGCTGCTACCCATCTTTGGTAAAAAATTACCCAAATTAGTGTATATTATTTGGTCCTTGTGTAAGTTATAGAGTCTACAAGCTATGGTGCCAATCATTGAAAATTGATCACACATGATATACTGATGGCCGATCTCATTTCTTGAGACCCTAACAAGCCAAGAAAGTACAAATACCCCCCGAATGACCTCTTTTTGGAAAGTAGACATTCCAAGGTATTTAGTAAGAGGCATGGTGAATTTTTTGAAGTTGTAATTTTTTCCCACGAATCTTTGCAAAATGAAGATTTTTTTTTCCTTTTTTTTTTTTTTTCACAAAATTGTCATTGTAACAGGTTATTTCTCACACACAGCATATGCATATCACAAGTTACACCCCAAAATACATTCTGCTACTCCTCCTGAGTATGGCGATACCACATGTGTGAGACTTTTACACAGCCTGACCACATACAGAGGCAAAACATTGAAGTAGCATCTTCAGGCGTTCTATGAGCATAAATTAAACATCTCATTTCTCAACCCCCTATTACACTTTTGAAGGTCCTGAAGCACCAGGACAATGGAATTGCCCACAAAATTACCCCATTTTGGAAAGCAAACACCCCAACGTATAATCTATGAGGCATAATTAGTCTTTTGAAGATGTCATTTTTTTCCATGAATGAAAACGCTTTTACTTTTACAGTTGTCTATTTATATGATATTTCCACATATTTACTTTGTCTCGGCCGATCACATGGTAAACAGTCATGACCAATGGCTGTTCACCCCCCCCCCCCCGTCGGTGACGTGGTGTGTCCTGGGGACACGCCGCCACTGACAGAGCCGGGTTGCGCGCGCCCGATCGCGCGCAATCCCGGCTTAAAGGGGCGACATCATATGACGTCGTCCCAGACCAATAGCCGTTCCGCCCTGCCGTCATTTGACAGCGGGGCGGACGGCAAGTGGTTAAAAGAATATTTCATTTGTATTGTTTCACTTTAAGCATTATTAAAATCACTGCTCCGATCGATTTAAAAACTTTTTTTTGCATTGATCCATGTCCCCTAGGGCAGGACCCAGGTCCCCATACACATTTTATGGCAATAACATTGCATATAAACCTTTAAAATTAGCACTTTTGATTTTTCATGTTCGGGTCCCATAGACTTTAATGGTGTTCGAATGTTCGCACAAATTTTTTGGCTGTTCGCATGTTCTGACACGTCACAGGTCCCAGAAGATACGCCGGCAATTCACAAGGCACAGGACGACTCGCGCATGTGCAGTGCGCACCTGGCTTTGAAGCCAAAGCCGGGTGCCCACACCTGTGATGCCGGTGCCATGGAGAGGAGGGGGAGAAGAGCGATCCCTCGGGCGGCCGCATCGCTGGAGCGTGGGACAGGTGAGTGTCCAGTTGTTAAAAGTCAGCAGCTACACTTTTTGTAGCTGCTGACTTTTAACTGGGTGGAACTCCACTTTAAATGTGTTCCCTGTGCGTGTTCTAACTGTGTGGGGGCTGGGCTGGCAGGGGCACCAGAGATCTAACTGATCCCAGTGACAGGGATCAGTAGATCTCTGTCATGTCGCCTATCAGAATGAGGAACCGACGTGTTTACATTGGCAGTTCCCTGTTCTTCCTCTCTGGAAGGCGATCGCGGGTTGCCGGCGGAGGTTGAGTCCCCCCAACCCACGGCCCCACGCAGGCAGAGTGCGGCGGGCAACAGCGGCTGCACGGATCGCCACTTTTAGACAGCGGAGCCAACTTGCCGTAGTAAATGTACGCGAGGCTGTCGGCAATTGGTTAAGGTTTTCTACCCCCAAGAACTGATGAAAGCAAGGCTGCTGCCATCACAGTTTATATACAGTAGTGAGAGATTAGCTTTCTATTAAGTCATTTCACAAAGGAACGGCAAAGAGGACCACTCCCCATAATTCCTTGTCCTAAACCTGACCTATTTCAGTGCGCGATACCATGAAAAAATGTTAAACTGGCAGGAATTCAAGTTATGACAGTGAATAAATTGGAAATATTTAAGTGTCAGTTTAGATTAAAAAGCTGTTTTTGGCAAGGCCCGCTCATAACAGTCTGAGATAGTTCACAAGGATTACCTTTTAACAATTCACTTTGAAAAGCTGACTACTTGCACAGCAGCCTTAATGAAGGGATATCATTTCCACCAGGTGCGGCGCGCACGCAAGGCGTCGTTTTCCCCGCAAAAACCGAGCTGCCTCCGAGCGGCGAGTCCTTTGGCAGGGCTTTGAAAAAAAAAAAAAAAATCTCTCATTAATTATAGACTTGTTTATTTTACTGCTTAGATAAAAATCAGGACTTTTGTAAAGGTGGTGTCAGCTTTATTAATACGGATCTGCTGGTATGAGCTCACCCGGCTAATAGCGCGATTATCTGCGGGCATGTTGGAGAAAATGACTGTAATGTTATTATAGCTGTTTGCTACTGGATTTCAGCAGCTTAGAGTTCGCGGCGCTCTGAAATGAGGTGGCGAGATGACTTGATTGGTCAGGAACGGCACAAAAGGTTGCCGACCAAAATGGTTTTGCGGCGGATAACTGCCCGTAAGAGCCTGACGGCTAAAAAAAAAAAAAAATGTAATAGACCTTTTTGACTTAACAGCATTCATTTCCTCACAATGAGCGTATTGGTTTAAGCGGTTGTTACTGTATCAGCGACATTACAGAAAATATATTATTATGGGGGAATCAGTTGACTTAATACTCAGCTCAGGGCAAAAAAAAAAAAATGTAATTGAAATAGATCAGCCAATAGGATATAAATTCTCCAATGCCTTTGCAAACCCAGATATTGCATTGTAAATGTAGCTGTGACATCATCACTGCATAGCTCCCAACTGTCCCCGGATTTTGAGGGACTGTCCCTGATTTGAAAGAAAGTCCCTCTGTCCCTCTTTCCTCCTCATTTGTCTCTCATTTTGATCTGATCTATAGAGTTGTATATAAAATACACTTTTTATCTTTCAAAAAGTGTTTCCCAGTGCTAAACCTTTCATCCAATTTCTAAATTGATGCATTTATAAATGGAAAAAGCCAATACAAAGGAATGGTGGTGGTAAAAAAAAAGCACTTGTGGATAGAGTTGAGCGAACCTCTGGAAGTTCGGGTTCTGCTGGTTCGGCCGAACTTCGGGACAAAGTCCGGGTTCGGGTACGGACAGAACCCGAACTTTGACCCCGACCCCGAACCATTGAAATCAATGGGGACCCGAACTTTTAGGCACAAAAATGGCTGTAAGAAAGTCCAGGAAAGTCCTAGAGGTCTGCAAAAGGAAGGGAAATGGGGGTAAGGGTCGGACAAGTGCCCTACAAAGAAATGGGGATAGGGAAATAACTTTAAATAATTTAAAAAAAAAAAAAAAAACATAAAAAAATCAAAAATGGAGGTGGATGTCGACTATCTTAAAACTGTGTGAGAAAAGTATAAATTAGCGGGGAGAAGCCATATCACTGTTCTAAGAACAGTGATATGGCTTCTCCCAGCTAATTTATACATTTATCACACAGTTTTAAGATGATTGTACATTCTACAATCATCTTAAAATTCTGTGAGAAAAGTATACATTAGCCGGGAGAAGCCATATCCCTGTTCTTAGAACATCTGCAAACTGTGTGTGAAAACTTCTTAGAACAGTGATCTGGCTTCTCCCCGCTAATTGATAGTTTTCACAAACAGTTAGAAGATAATTGTAGAACAGTGATTTCCCGGACACCCAAAAGTTTGGTACGGGTTCGGGTTCGCTCAACACTACTTGTGGGTTTAACTAATCCCTTTTTGTACAATTCTCCTTTAAAGGGGGTGTGGCAGGGGGTGTGTCCTATGCCTACATACTTTTTGCTAATAGGTGTCCCTCGTTCCCATCTCAAAAAGTTGGGAGGTATGTCGCTGTTCTGAACATTGCCTGTCCTGAGATCAGAGCTGTGGGAAGGACCCAGAAGCAGGGCTGCCTTAATGCATGGGCACTGCCCAGGGGCCCCAGGTTCATGGGGGCCCCATGATAATCTTGCATTATATCGTACTTGCCAACTGTCCCGGATTTGCTGGGACTGTCACATTTTTTACTAAGCGGTCCTAGGATGGCCACGTCCCGGAACTTGTACTGTGCCCTCCTTATCCCAGTATTGTGCCCTCCTGAAACCCTCCTGTACTGTTCCTTTCTGCTTTTTCACTGCCCTTTCTATTTATTAGTCTTTGATTTATGGCACATTTTCTTATTGTTTCAAATAGATGTTATGAAAGTACTAATATATATATATGTTTAATTCACTCGTCTATATATACTTTAATTTTTGAGAGTAGGTGCGTAGCTTGGGAACAGCTACTAGGGGCCCCAGAGCATTACTTTGCCCAGGGGCCACTGGTGCTATTAAGGCGGCCCTGCCCAGAAGGTTTCACCCATTACAGGCTGCCTGTAGAAAATGATAGGAGTGGGCGGAGACAAGACCAGTCACCATAGCTGTGCACAGCCTATTGCATTAGGCCTCATGCACACAAGACGTTTTTACAGCTGCTGTTTTTAGCTGCAGATGTTTTTTCCTACAGTCAATAAACTCCCCATCATGTTATCCTATGTGTCCATGCACACTGTTTTTGGCTGGGGCGTTTTTGAGCTGCAAAAAAACGTGGGTTCTGAGAGACGTTTTTCAGCTGTAAAAATGCTCAAAAACGCGCAAAAACGCCGCTCACCAACGTTTTAGATCCACTGAGGGAAAGAAAAAAGCTACTGCTTAAAAACGCTGAAAAACGCAGATCACCAACGTTTTTGGTCCATTGAAAAAAAAAAAAAAAAAAAGAAAAATGCTACTGCTCAAAAATGCTAGTGCAAAATGCTGAAAAACTCTCTGCAAAGCTACTGACATATTTATGAAGTTGTTTTAACGTCCTGTGTGCATGAGGCCTAAGGGTGTGCACCCAGAGCTTTAACCACTTCAGCCCCGGAAGGATTTCCCACTTTAGGACCAGAGCTCTTTTTGTGATTCGGCGCTGCATCGCTTTAACTGACAATTGCGTGGTCGTGCGACGTTGCACCCAAACTAAATTTGCGTCCTTTTTTTCCCACAAATAGTGCTTTCTTTTTGGTGGTATTTGATCCCCTCTGCGTCATTTCTGATCGCCGCTATAAACAAAGAAGAGTGACAATTTTGCAAAAAAACCCAAATTTCTTACTTTTTGCTAAAATACAAATCCAAAAAAATATATAAAAAAACGTTTTTTTTCCATCGGTTTTGGCCGATTTATATTCTTCCTCATATTTTTGGTAAAAAAAATTGCAATCGGCATTTATTGATTGGTTTGCGCAAAAGTTTACAGACGATGAGAATTAATTTCTGGGGTTTTTATTTATTTATTTATTTTTTTTACTAGTAATCTCGGCGATCTGCGATTTTTAGCGGTACTGCGATATTGCAGTGGACATGTCGGACCATTTTGACACTTTTTTGGGACCATTGGCATTTATACAGCGATCAGTGCTATAAAAATGCACTGATTACTGTGTAAATGGCATTGGCAGTGAAGGGGTTAACCTGCAGGGGCACTCTAAGGGTTAACTGTGTTCCCTGGGCGTGTTCTAACTGTATGGGGACTGCCCTAGCTGGGGAAAGGGGATGATCACGGCTTCCATATAGCGGAAGCCTGTGATCACCGCCCTTCCCCCTTTATGATAACGGAGATCTGTGTTTACTTACACGGACCACCGTTCTTTCACTGCGGGGGGGGCATCGCGGGTAGCCGGCGGCGATCGAGTCCGCCCTACCCGCTCCCTGGCCCCCCCAGACATAGTGAGTGCGTGAGCATTCCTCCGGCAGCGCGCTCACGCTCACAGCACTAATTATCGCAGCTGCCGTCATATGATGGCGGTTTGCGAAAACGAGCCACTCTGTCGCCGTCAGACTGTGGTTGGCGTTCGGCAAGTGGTTAAACCTGAGCCTGGGCTCCCACCAGGCCATGCCCCCAACATGTTTCACTGCCCCCCCCCCCCCCCCAGAGCTTAGTCATGGGTATTGGTAAATATGCACCCCCTGTTGCTTTCCTTGTGCAGAGTGACTGGCATAGGCATGCGCACAGCCATATCTCCCTGTGTGGCTCCAATTCCCCCCTGCTGCTCTGGCATCCCCCACCCCCAACTCACGCAGCACTGCCGGCTTCCCTCCTTTCCTCTCCCACTGACTACTGCAGGGGAAGTTTCTGCATAGTTGCCAACATTGGCAAAAAATTTATAGGGACACTTTTGTCTGGGGGGGGTGGGGCCTGTCTCATAATTAGGGGGCGGGGCATTCATTTGGAGGTGTGGCGTAGCAGGAAATGAAAAATAGTGGCGCACGCAGTGCGCCGTGGCGAATAGTGGGTGTGGCTTAACTAAATTGTGGGCGTGGCTCGAATGGGGTGTGGTCCGAGTCTGAGATGAAGGAAGAAAGAAAGAAATAGGGAGGGAAGGAGAGAGAAGGAAAGAAGTCGGGATGGAGGGACAGCAGACAAAGATCCTACATCACAATACAATCTGTGTATTTCAGAAAGTTTTACAATCAGCAGATAAAGATCCTCCGAACACCTGGTGTTAGCACTTCAATCATTCCGGCACCATGGTTGGTATGGTGTCAGGATGATTGAAGCGCATTATTTCTATTATTACATTGTAATATAACATTAAATAGTTCAACTCACCATAATGTAGAATCAGTGGGAGCCCCAAACGTTTCATTTGCCACGTCGCTTGTCATCAGATTCAACATTTCACTTGCCACCGGATGCAAGGGTGCCTCTGTCTCCCCAGAGGGGGGATGCTGGTCCCTCTGTCTCCCCAGGGGGGGATGGTGGTCCCTCTGTCTCCCCAGCGGACATGGTGGCCCCTCTGAGTGAGCGGTGGTGGATGGGGGTCCCTCTGTGTCCCTAGGTGGGGATGGGGGTCCCTCTGTGTCCCTGGTGGTGGATGGGGGTCCCTCTGTGTCCCTGTGCGGAATGGGGGTCCTTCTGGGTCCCTGGGGGGGATGG
>BLSH010121848.1:2020771-2036089 GCA_018402905.1 Glandirana rugosa | reverse complement strand
TGAAAATTAAAAAAAGGGGGTCCACCTTGAGTCGAAAATTAGACATACTGAAAAATAAACGATTTAGATTTAAGAAAGTTATTGAGAAGAAATGCTCGGCTTCGTGGGAAACACCAGTTCGTAGAGTTTGGGTTACCACCAAATGTAGAAGGCGTACCTCCATAGCCGATCGTCTCCCCCCATCCCTCGGAACTTCCGCTCCCAAAACACAATCTGGAACACAATGAACATACTTTGACATTATGAGTCCCCTTCCACTTTCATGAAAACATTCCAAGTCTGAAGTCAGTCGTTTATTACGGGGCATGTGTGCCCTGCTGCTAGCGTGCATGCTGGCACAACTTAGCATGCAACCGTACGTTGTACACACGACCGTCGTGTGCATGTCCGTGGCCTACATACGACCGTCAACGTACGATTCAACACGGTCGTACGTGCGATCGTCGTCCCGTGTGTACGGGGCATTATTTGCTGACTGAAGTCTGAACCTTACAAAAGTACTTTCACCTTCCCCTGAGTATTACAGTTTCATACAAGTAACACAAGGTCTAACACAAAACCCTCGCCTTCAAGGCTCCCTACCCCCCTCTGCTAGCCGATACCTCCATGCGGAAGATGTAAACCACCATTGGGTTTGAGATGCTTGACCACAAAGGGTGCTTCGGCTCGTAAAGAAGAGTTATTGAAAGAATTTAGATTTAGCAAATAAAAAGTCATACAGATTAAAAGCTGAGTTCCACCTGGGGGAAAAAAATTAAAAGTCAGCAGTTACAAATACTGCAGCTGCTGACTTTTAATACTGGGACACTTACCTGTCTAGGGAGCCCGCAATGTTGGCACCCCAGCCGCTCCTGGGTGCTGCTGTCGCCATTCCTGGTAAGGGAAACTGGCAGTGAGCCCGTGTTCACACATGTGGGACGCGGGAATCGGCGCGATTATAGAGCCGGCTCCCGCATCGCAGTCTTCCCGCCAGCAGTTCACACTGCCTTCTGCGAACCGCTGCGGGTGTCACTACAAAGTTAATGACACCCCCTGTTTTGTTCACAGATCGCAGTGTGAACTGCCGGCGGGAAGACTGCGATGCAGGAGCCGGTGATGTGGTGAGAACACCCATGCGATGCGATTCTAGTGCGGGGAAAAAGAAGGTACATGCACCTTTTTTTTGTGAATCTAATGCGAGTTAAGCCATACAACTGTATGGCTGAATTCGCACTGCTCAGAGATCGCTTATGATTGGCAGTGTGGGTGCGAATCACATGCGATCTCTGAGATCGCACAAGTGTGAAGCTGGGTTGAAGCCTTTCAGCTGTTCCCTACTGCACGCTGAGCTTTCTAATTGGCCCGGCGGTGGGGGAAGGAGGAGGGGGTCAAACTTCCGAGGGACAGCACTGCAATGCTGTCTCCTAGAAGTGGGGAAGGGTACCTGTCAAAAACAGGTACCCGCCCTCCCCACCTCCCTGAAAGGTGCCAAATGTGGCACCGGAGGGGGAAGGAAGCAGATCAGCGGACGTTCCATTTTTGGGTGGAACTACGATTTAACCACTTAGCAACCGGGCCATAGCTGAATTACGGCTACAGCGCGGTCGCTTGATTCTGGGAGGGCGTACAATGACATCCTCCCAGAATCGCGCGCACACGGGGCTCTCCATGCCCGCCGGGTCACTGATCACGGTAAGGGGCCAATGACAGCGGCCCTTTACCACGTGATCGCTCCGTCCAATGATGGAGCGATCAATGTAAACAAACCGGCGTCGTGTCCGTTTCTCTCCACTGCTCACACCGATCATTTGAGCAGCATAGGGGGAGGCTGCTGCAGGTATTGTCACATAGTGCCAGCCCCAATCTGTGCCATAAAAGTGCCCCATTAGTGCCCCAATTTGTGCTCAGCTGTGCCATATTAGTGTCGATCAGTGCCCAGCAGTACCTCCAATCCGTGCCCAGCAGTGCCATATCAGTGCCCAGCGGTGCTATATCAGTGCCCAGCAGTGCCCTAATTCATGCCATATCAGTGCCCAACAGTACCCCAATCCGTGCTCAGCAGTACCATATCAGTGCCCAGGGGTGCCATATCAGTGCCCAGCACTGGCTCCGGGGCCCCGCCATGCATGCCTGCTATATCTATTACACGACACAACGTACAATTAGGGCGATTCGCGTAATAGAGCCAACCTGCCACAGTAAAACTGCGTCTGCTGGTCTTTAAGTGGTTAATCAGTACGGTCTTCATCGAAAAATGCAATATAAATACATTACATCACTTAGAAATTTGTATTCTGTTGTACGAGAAGTTTTGTACTTTAGTAGCCTATTCATTTTTGAAAAAAAAAATGGATCTTTCATCCGAAAATCTTATCGTGTGTACTAAGCTTTAATATTAACTACTTGTGGACTGCCCCATGTACATATACTGCGACAGGGCACATTATAGTTATATAAACACATGTCCATAAATACAGTCCCAATGAAGGTGAGATGAGGTGCTCAGTGCCAGCATCTTAAAAGGTGCTGGCGCGTTTCAAGCTGTGACGCATTTTGGCCAATCAGAACGGGCCATCATCAGGAAGCTCTTTAGAGCTTCCTGATGATGGCCCGTTCTGATTGGTCGAAATGCATTGCAGCTTGATCGCGTCATCGCGACACTTCCACCCACGTTTGATACAGGGGAACGAGCTGAGCCGGCTTCCCAGACGGCATACACTATCCAGGGCCGATTTCCCCATAAGAAATCATCTGTTATGCATGTTGGGTGCCAGGATATTTAGGCACCATACCATGTGAATGTTTTTTTACCTGTGTTTTATGTTTTAATAAATGTGTTATTTAGACGTTATTGCGCTATGAGGTTTTCTATTTTGTCATGCATGCTATTCTGGTGACGGAGTCCCCATCTAGCAGTTGGCAGTTTCCAAAAATCTACAGGGGCCACCCCACAAAATGCATTTGACCGCACTAGAGATGGTGGGTCACTGAATTGGGGTGAGTGCATATCTATGTGGGGCACCTAGACCGAGCACAATTACAGCACCTTTTAAGATCCTGGCACTGAGCACCTCATCTCACCTGCATTGGGACTTTATTTATGGACTTGTCTTTATATAACTATAAGAGTATGGTCACATGCATTAGCGCGGTGTAGCATTATTATCCAAAAAAAAAAAAAACCCTGTGCTGATCAAATTCCACCAAAAGAAAGCTCTGTTTGTATGAAAAAAATACATAAATTGCATTTGTGTACAGTGTTGCATGACTGCGCAATTGCCAGTTACAGTAGCACAGTGCTGAATAGCAAAAAAAAAATGGCCTGGTCGTGAAGGGGGTAAAACCTTCTGGAGGTCAGTTGGATAATAAAGTATTTTAGTTAACAAAAGATTGCTAAAAAAAAACCATTCATACCAAATTGTAAACCCCTACAATAAACTTCTTTAATTTGCTCCCTTTTAATCTCCTCCATTAGAATTAAAGTTTTTAGGTTGCCCAGGTGCCTTTGCTATATCTGGGTCCGCACCTGGAAGTTATCTATCATTGCTGGGCCATGTAACATGCATATAACAGAGACGCTCATGACATCAATTTACCTAAAATGGCCATGTGACTTATTAGGTAAATGATGTCCTGAGCATCCCCACCCCTGTTTGTATCTCAGCTGTGGGATAGGGAATCTCCCACCTGCAACTCATTAGCCCAGCAGAGCTTACTTCTGTGTTCTGATGGACTTGGGTTTGGATGGAATCCAAAACCGAACTCAAGCTCGTCAACAATCATACCGAGCAAGCATATTTATTTGCACATTATCGCACTCTTACCTGATAAAATTCCCCCCGAACCAGCGCGATGACGTCCTCAATCCTCCTTGTCGCTCCATCACTGGTGCTTCCATTTCTTCTTCTGGGATTGTGAGTCTTCAGCCATCTTCATTGGCTGAGATAGGAGGACATATCTCCCACACTTGAGCACAGACAGGGCCGGCTCTATCACTAGGCGGAGTAGGCGGCCGCCTAGGGCGCACTGCCACCTAGGGCACCTGGCCACTGTTGATCTGTCATTGGCTGCTCTGCATTGATTCATGTAAAAACTGACACTGTCTGACTGAGATAATGAGATTGTATTATCACATGCCATTTGCAAATGTATATAGAAATAGTGACTGATCTGCCAAATACCCCCACCCCCTCCGCGTCCACCCCCCGTGAGACTGTATTTGATGGGCACAGGTGCTGCTGTATTTGATGGGCACAGGTGATGCTGTATTTGATGGGCACAGGTGATGCTCTATTATTTGATGGGCACAGGTGATGCTCTATTATTTGATGGGCACAGGTGATGCTCTATTATTTGATGGGCACAGGTGATGCTGTATTTGATGGACACAGGAGAAGCTGTATTTGATGGGCACAGGTGAAGCTGTATTTGATGGGCACGGGTGAGGCTGCAATTGATTGGCGCTGATCAGGCTGGGCATGGAAAAGTGGGTGGAGTCAGGGGGCGGCAAAATGAGGTTTCGCCTGGAGTGTCAAAAATCCTTGCACCACAAATATCTATCTGCTAGTCCCATTTCTGGCAAAATATAACCCTCTATTATTATCTCTCCCTCCCGCCTCCTCTAAGGCTGGGTTCACACTATCTTTTGCTCCCAGCAAGGGTCCGGTGCGTCCTGGTTCACCTTTTCAGGTCCGATTTCAGCCAGAATTTTTTGCTGAATTCGGACATGAAATGGACCAAAAGATGCACAGGGCTCATGTGCAAATTTGCGCCGGAGCCGCAGCGGAGATATCTGAGCCGGCTCCATACAGAGACGGTCAAAATATCCTCCTATTGCAGATTGGATACGGGGAACCCTCATCCAATTCCGCAATAGTGTGAACCCAGCCTAAGAGGTGTTTTATTCTTAAGCTGGCAATACATGGTTGGATCTTTATTCAAACATTTGTAAGGGGATTCTTAAAAAACTAAAGAAGGAACATTCTTTCTTTCCATCATTAAGTCCACTAAGCCCTTAAAATTTCATCCAGACCTGCTATTTGAATGCAATCCCAGACATATTGAACGGGTTTCATTACAATATGTGCCATTTTTCCTCAACAAAATCCACATCCACAGTTAGAATTTTGTTCTTTCCAGAAAAATGTTCCATCCTGCTCTTTCAAATCTTCTTGTCATTACTGTTGAAAAAAAACAAGCGGAGTTCCACCCAAAAGTGGAACTTCCGCTTTAACCACTTCCTTACTGGGCCCTTCAACCCCCCCTCCTGCCCGGACCAATTTTCAGTTTTCAGCGCTGTCACTCTTTGAATGACAATTGCGCGGTCGTGCGACGTTGTACCCAAACAAAATTGACGTCCTTTTTTTTCCCACAAATAGAGCTTTCTTTTGGTGGTATTTTATCACCTCTGCAGTTTTTATTTTTTTCGCTATAAGCAAACAAAGAGCGACAATTTTGAAAAAAGAACAATATTTTTTACTTTTTGCTATAATAAATAGCCAAAAATAAAAAAACTAATTTATTCATCAGTTTAGGCCGATATGTGTTCTTCTACATATTTTTGGTAAAAAAAAATCGCAATAAACGTATTTTGATTGGGTTGAGCAAAAGTTATAGTGCCTACAAACTATGAACATTGGTTTATGGCGTTTTATTATTTATTTTTACTGGTAATGGCGGTGATCTGCAATTTTTATTGGGACTGCGATATTGCAGCCGACATGTCTGACATTTTTGACACTTTTTTGGGACCAATGACATTTATACAGCGATCAGATCTAAAAATAGACACTGATTACTGTATAAATGTCATTGGCAGGGAAGGGGTTAACACTAAGGGGGCAGTGAAGAGGTTAAATGTGTTCCCTGTGTGTGTTCTAACTGTGGGGGGGGCGGGGCTGACAGGGACATAACAGTTCTAACTGATCCCAATCACAGGGATCAGTAGATCTGTCATGCCTCCCCTCACAGAGCAGGGAACCAACGTGTTTACATCGGCGGTTCCCCATTCTGGCTCTCTGTGAAGGGATTGCGGGTCTCTGGCGGACATCGAGTCCGCCCGACCCGCGGGCACGCTCACGCAAGAGCGTGCCTGGCACAAGCAAAAGGGGAGGACGTTCCTCCCGACATTTCAGATCCGCGCTGTAGCCGTCAATTGACTATAGCGCTGATTTGAAGTGGTTAAAGTGATTGTCAACTCATGACAACCACTTTAACCTACAGGTAAGCCTATAATAAGGATTACCTGTAGGCAGGGCCGGCTCTACCACTAGGCGGAGTAGGCGGCCGCCTAGGGCGCACTGCCGCCTAGGGGCGCCTGGCCACTGTTGATCTGTCACTGGCTGCTCTGCATTAATTGATGTAAAAGCTGTCTGACTGAGATAATGAGATTGTATTATCACATGCCATTTGCAAATGTATATAGAAATAGTGACTAATCTGCCAAATACCCCCCATCTGCCCCCACTCCCCGTGAGGCTGTATTTGATGGGCGCAGGTGAAGCTGTATTTGATGGGCGCAGGTGAAGCTGTATTTGATGGGCGCAGGTGAAGCTGCAGTTGATGGGCGCAGGTGAAGCTGCAGTTGTTTGGTGCTGATCAGGCTGGGCAGGGAAAAGGGGGTGGAGCCAAGGGGGGAGGCAAAATGAGGTTTCGCCTAGGGCAGGGGTAGGCAACCTCGGCCCTCCAGCTGTGGTGAAACTACAAATCCCATCATGCCTCTGCCTTTAGTAGTCATGCTTGTGATTGTCAGGGTCTTGCAATGTCTCATGGGAATTGTAGTTTCACCACAGCTGGAGAGCCGAGGTTGCCTACCCCTGGCCTAGGGTGTCAAAAATCCTTGCACCAGCCCTGCCTGTAGGTGCCCTGTATATCTCCCAAACCTGCACGGTTTAGGAGATATACAGTGTACTGTCATGTGCCCACGTCATTCGTCACATGCACAGTGAAGAAACGGCCTCTGTGCCATTCCTTCACTGAGATCATGCCGAGATTGGTGGCTCCCATGCGCATGCGCGGGAGTGACGTCACGCGGCTTCAGCAAATCACAGAGCCGGAGTCCACGACCCCGGAAGGAAGAGAGGTGAAGATGGACGTGGCCTGGAGTGTGGACAGCACAAGCTTCCAATGCAGGTAAGTGGCACATAATGGGCTATTATGTGATGCATAGAAGCCCATTATGCTTTTACACTGCAGGGTAATGAAGAGGAAGTAAAACCCATCAGGGTTTACTTCCTCTTTAAGTGAAGGTGACCCCCTGACATGCCACAATTAGCATGTCATTTTTTTTTCGGAGGGGGGGGGGCCGGGGGCCCTGTTTTCACAGGGTCCCAGGTACCACTTCCTCTCCTGGTGCCCCCCTCCCTCCCAGCGATGTTCTGGGACACGTCACAGGTCCCAGAAGATTGTCCGGCCATTCACAGCACGCAGCGCGGCTCGCGCATGCGCAGTGCCAGCCCGACTTTGAAGCCAAAGCTGGGCGCCCATACTTGTGATGCTGGCGCTGCATGGAGGAAGGGGAGGAGAGCTACGCTTCAGGCGGCCACATTGCTGCAGCGAGGGACAGGTGAGCGTCCGATTATTAAAAGTCAGCAGCTACACTTTTTGTAGCTGCTGTTAAAAGGGGGGGAACTCTGCTTTAAGCTTTAGAAAGTTGAACGGACATTCTGAAAAGGAAATTTTACTAAGTAAAAGTAAAGTAAATTCTACTGGTGTATGGTCAGGTTTACTGCTAAAGCAAGTTATACCCCTGAAGTGCCCATCCAGGTCCCTCACTGATGGTGTTTCTGGGTGCAGGGGACCACTAATCCAGCGCTGCAGATGCACCCGACAGTTCTGCTGGACAGTCAGTAGGAAGAAAGAAGGAAACAAATAAAGAAACTGCGGCGTCAAATGACCACCACTTTAGGTAAGTGAATAGGGCAATTATATAGGTGTTTCTTATTTGTGTACCCAGTAATCAGTTAATGGGGGTTGAGAAGGGATTGACCATAGGCGTGCACACATAGGGTGGCAGGTGTGCCTGGGCACACCCTAATCACCCTGTACTGTGCAGATTCCCCCTGCTGCCTGGCTGCAGAGAAAGGGATGATGGAATCTCTGTCATCAGTCCCTTTCTCTGCCCCAAAAGTGAGACATCAGAGGTCCGTTTAGACCCCTGATATTTCCCTAAAGCCCACCAGCAGGGCTCCTAAATAAAATTGTAAAAAAATAAAAAATAAAATATAATATTGTAAAGAAATTATAAAAAAAAAATGTAAAAAAATAAATAAAATAAAAATAAACTACTAACACTGATCTCTGCCCTTCTGACATATATACACACACTCTCGTGTGTTTGAGCTTTGTGGTGCCACCCTAATGCAATAGGCTGCGCATACCTATGGGATTAACAGTTGCTGGAGATGGGTTTTAATGCTAGTTGCCACTTTAAAGAAAACATTTTTGAAATGAAAATGACATGGTAACGCTGACATGAGAATTTAGTGATTGGGTTTAGAGCTCTTAGGGAAAGGAAAAAGCCTCTCCTGCGGTGGGGCTACCCCTGCCCTGCAGGGGTTAAATGCTCATTTAAGTCTAAAAAGTACTTTTTCCTTAAAGTGGAATTCCACCCAAAAGTTGAACTTACGCTGTAAGAACTCTGTGTCACATTTGGCATGTCATTGGTTTTGGGGGGGTAACTAGTTTTGACAGGTACCCAGCTCCCACTTCCGTTTGACCCGTCTTGGCGACTGCTCCTCTCCCCCTCTCTCCCTGCAATCTTCTGGGACACGTCCCAGGTCCCAGAACACTGCCCAGCCATTCAGGACGCGCAGCGCGACTCGTGCCCCCTCGAAGCCGCAAGCTGTCACAGCCGGGTGCCCACACTTGTGATGCCGGCACCAGGGAGAGGAGTGGGGAAAGGACCGAAGGTTCAGGTGGCCGCATCGCTGGATCGTGGGACAGGTGAGTGTCTGTTTATTAAAAGTCAGCAGATATACTTTTAGTAGCTGCTGAGTTTTAATAGTGGAACTCCGCTTTGGACATGTGCAGAGAGAAAAAAATTGTTTTGTTTTGTTTCGTTATTAGCATAAATTTGTTTAATTAGATTTGTTTCTTTTGTTTAATTTGTTTCGTTTATTCGTTTTCAAGTGGATTCAAAACTTTTTGAATCAATTTCGAATAGTTTTCGAATTTGAAAAGTTTTCGAATTGGAATCATTTTTGAATTCGAATCGATTTTGGAATCTGAACAGTTTTCCAATTTCCAAGGAGAATGGGGTGGAGTGGAAAGTGGAGGAATAGAATGGAAAAAAGATAGAATACAATAGAGGGGAATATAACAGAAAATGAAAGAATAGAATGTGGTGGAGTGGAGCTGTTTTACTCTGTTGTATTCTATTCTTTTGTTTTCTGTTATATTCTTTTCTAGCCTGTTGTTTTTTTCTGTTCTATTCCTTTGTTTTCTATTCTATTTTGTTCTCTTTGGAAATTGGAAAACTATTCAAATTCGAGGACTTTTTGAATTTGAAAACTATTCGAATTTGAAAACTTTTCAAACTAAAATCTGAACAGTATTTGCATTCGAAAAGTATTTGAAAACTATTCGAAAATTATTTGAATCCGAATATCGTCCAAATTTTTTTTTCGTTATTTCGGATTCGTTTAAATTTGGTGCTATTGTAATTCGGAAATTCGGATACATCCGTATCTCCGAAAAACGAAAATTAGTCCGAATCTTAATTTGGAACGAAACAAACCGCACATGTCTACTTTAAACTACTCTCTGTTCCTTTGGCAGGTGGCACTGTCCTCTTCTTCCCTACACCCTGGTAATGGACTGTCCCTCAGCATATCATATGACGTAAGAGGACTTGCCTCAGGCGGAGAATGGAAAAGAAGAGGCGAGGGGACTGGTTTTACAGCCTGAAGGGGACCTGTGCTTCTTTAGCCCCCCCTTCCCCCAGGACTTAAAATGATTTGAAACCCTTACATAGACCCAATGAAGTCACTTGCCTCAGGTGCTACACAGAAATTAAACAAATCCTCCTACATAAGCTGTACCTGGTTATCTGCAGCATTCTCTTCTCTACAACCCTTCAAAGTCTGGAATTTACATAGCATTTCTGAGCTTCCAAAGGCAGGGGACAGGGATCTGATGTCAAACACTGCACAGCTCAGAGAGGAGAGCTGAGTGTAATCTGAGACCTGAGTGAAGGGAAGAAACACAATCAATTTGGACATGGATGCTCTGAGGGGCAGTCATCCCCAGAGCAAAGGGAAGTGGAGAATAGTGCCACCCAGGGCTGCTGTTAGAAATCACGGGGCCCTGTACAGCCTACCTGACAGGCCCCCCTCCCTTCCAAAATATTAAACCTATATTTTCACAAAAAATACACTAAAATCATTATTTGGGGGCAAACACATAACATAAGGAATTATGTTAGAATTCTATTGAGTTAATAAATAAAGTTCTGGGTGCGATCACGGTTTACTATGCTTCAGTTATGAACTCAGTACTGATCACTCACTGTGCTCATTAAGAATAGGAAGGGGCCGGTAAATTACATATTTACAGTGTTGGGGGGGTTGGGGCACACAACAGGGGGGATCAGATGTGGGCAGGACAGAGGATGATTGGTGTAGCGGAGGTGAAATTACAGGAACAATGCCCCGTGTGTCTCTCCCTGCAGCAGCTAAAAGCAGGCTGGAAGAAGAGGGGGAGAAACTGGTTTGAGCTGCTGCAGGGAGAGACACACAGGGCATTGTTCCTGTAATTGCACCCCCGCCGCACTGATCACCCTCCCTGTCCTGGCCACATCTGATTGCCCCTGCTGTGTGCCCCAAGCGCTGCCAGCTTCCCTCCCCTCTGCTGCAGGCACACAAGGGTGTGTGTGTGTGTGTGGGGGGGGGGGGTGTTCAGGATAAAGAGCCGGGGAAGAGGCCAGTAAATATGTCATTTACTGGCCCCATACAGGAGGACTGGTGGTACCCCCTTATCAGCGGCCCTGGTGCCACCTGCCAAAGGAGCAGAGACTAGTTTAAGTAGAAGTACTTTTTTTGGCCCCCTAGACTTCAATGAGCAATTAACCCTTGCAGGCAGCCACACTGCATGGACGTGATTTTGCTGTGATTGTCGAGCAACAAAATGCATGCGTATAATCGAACCAACATTTGGTCCCTGATCTTCTTTGGGGCAACAAACATTTATAGGGCAGCCCATTCAAGTGTAGCGCACACCCTAAGGAGACGCTGGTGAAATGGGATCCCCCACCCTGCACAGCCAAGCACACCAATTTTTTACAGTCAGGAAACAGTCTATTACTTTGCTACCTTTGTTTTATTGAGGGGCTATAACTTGGATAGGGATTGGGAGAATTATGGGATGCCCACATGAATTCAAACAACTTCAGGGACAACTTCTCCTACACAGTCTATATACTCTTCTCACTTCTTCCAGAACACTTGCTTGCAGAATCCCAGCTGGCACAGCTGTGGATCTGGCAAAAGCACTCATTCAGATTTAATGCAAAAGCCCGATATAGGAAGGAACCCAAGGCCCCTTTAAGTGTGTAGCAAAATTGCAGTGGCCAGCTTGATCACCCGTGTGGCTAGTGATCCCAGCGCCACCTGTTCAGGCACTGCCAGCCTGCCTTGCTGCAGCTGCCCCTTTCACTAGCCCTCCTGGCTAACAGTCCTCCCAGACTGCTCAATCACCAACCAGCTGACTTCTTAGGTAACCTCCTGGATGTTCTGACCTCATCCCGCTGTCGTCTCCTTGCTCCCATGCCTCCAGGAAGGATTCCTCTGTGTGTTGTAGAGGGTCCCTCCAGCACCTGAGCCCCAGGCCCGGGGTCACCCCCCAGATTAGGGGGCACCCTCAGGGGCCACTGACAGCCTCCTCAGCACTCCTTCTCCACCTTCCACCCAACTGCCCCTGCTGGTTTCACTCATGTCTATTTATGAAGGGGTAGGGTTGCCACCTCATCCCTTTAAAACCAAACACATATTAATTACACAGGTTGTTCTGTGACTGATTAAGGTGGTAATTAAACTCACTTGGTGCATTATCTGAATTAAATTAGCCTCAGAACAACCTGTGTAATTCATATGTGTTCGGGTTTAAAGGGATGAGGTGGCAACCCTATGAAGGGGCCTGGCTGGGGCCCTCATAAATATGCCAAGAAGCTCCTTCTAGCTTCCGCCCACTACATCTGGAAGCTTCTCCAAGGTTCCAGAATGCAAGGGGAGGCACCAGAAGAGCTGCTTGCTCAGTCATCCAGCCTCCCTGAGTCACTCAACCCCCTGACCCAGATTCAACCCAGGCCTGGCTTTCCTACACTACCAACCTATGTGCATCTAGCACATTAGAGTGTGCTACACAAGTGAATGGGCTGCTATATTCATGACACAGGAAACACGCGTGAATCACACTGTTACAATTGCTAGCGGGCATTCCTACTAAGCAATATGTAAACAGGGCCTTAAAGAAGAATTCCAGGTATGATATATAGGTCTCCATTCACGAGACGGTAAGTGATGCGGTATTTTGTAGTGCAAACTTGCAGTATATTAACCAGTTGCCGACCACCCACCTTAGCTCAATATCGAATATGACAGCGGCTGTGAGATCGCGGATCGTGAGCACGTGCGCGCCGCTGGAGGCACGCTCACTGTATAGAGGGGCCAGGGAGCGGGTGGGGTGAACTCGATGTCACAGAATGGGGATCCGTATGTGTAAACAACGGATCTCCGTTCTGACGGGAGAAGGAGAGTGATCGTTTGCTTCCTGTATATGGGAGCCCCGATTTCTCTCCTCCCCCCCACTCAGCCCAGCCCCCACACAGTTAGTAACACCTTAGGAAACACAGTTAACCCCTAGAGAGCCCCCTAGTGTTAACCCCTTCCCTGCCAGTGACATTTACACAGTAATCTTTTTTTTTTTTTATAGCACTGATCACGGTATAAATGCCAACGGTCCCAAAAAAGTGTCAAAAGTGTCCGACATGTCCACCGCAATGTCGCAATACCGCTAAAAAACACAGATTGCCACCATTACCAGTAAATAATAATAAAAACCCCATAAATTAATTCTCATCGTTTGTAAATCTTTTGCGCAAACCAATCAATATACGCCGATTGCGATTTTTTTTTTACCAAAAACATGAAGAAGAATATATATTGGCCAAAACTGATGAATAAATTAGTTTTTTTATATATTTTTTTGGATATGAATTTTAGCAAAAAGCAAGCAATATTGGGTTTTTTTTTCAAAATTGTTGCTCTTCATTTGTTTATAGCGGTGATCGGAAATGACACAGAGGGGATCAAATACCACCAAAAGAAAGCTCTATTTGTGGGGAAAAAAGAACACCAATTTCGTTTGGGTGCAACGTCGCACGACCGCGCAATTGTCAGTTAAAGCAACGCAGTGCCGAATCGCAAAAAAGTGGAAAGGGAAATCCTTCCGGGGCTGAAGTGGTTAATGTTGATAATCAGGAAATAGCTGGTTGTTAAAGCGGAGGTCTGCCTAAAACAGAAAAATGAAAAGTCAGCAGCTACGCATACAGTACACATACAGTAGCTGCTGACTTTTAATAATAGGACACTTACCTGTCCTGGAGTCCAGCAATGTCGGCACCCTCCGCCGATCTTCAGATTGGGGGTCCGATGCAGCCATGTCCATTGCGGGTAAGGGAACCGGGCAGTGTAGCATTACAGCTTCATGCCTGGGCACCTTACTGGGCATGCGCGAGGCTCCATTGCGCTCTGCTATTGGCCAGGCGGCCATTAGCAGAGGGAGGAGGGAGCCGGGCTGCTGACGTCAGAGGCCGCGGCTGCCGGCCCGAGCTCCCGGATGTCTGGAAAAGGACTCCTATCTAAAGACAGGTGTCCTCTTCCCCCTCCCCCCCGAAAGGTGCCAAATGTGATACCTGAGGGGGGGAGGAATCCAACCAGCGGAAGTTCCACTTCTGGGTGGAACTCCGCTTTAACCACTGCCCGCCCGGCCTATTGGCAAATGACGTCCGGGCGGGTGGTTCATTAACCTGAGGACGTCTATTGACGTCCTCGGGGTAATCCGCGATCGTGTGCGCACAGGGGCACGTATCGCGGTGATCGGTGGTGCCGTGGGTCAGTCTGACCCACCACATTACCGACCCGAGGTAAAAGGCTTCCGTCACGGCTGATCACAGTGTAAATAGGAAGAGCCGTTTATTGGCTTTTCCTCTTCTCAAGTCTGCAGACCTGAACAGCAGAGAGCCGATCGGCTACTCGCCTGATGGGGGGGCTGCACTGAACGTTTATCAGTGCAGCCCCCCTCAGAATCACCCCACTGGACCACCAGGGAGCCTGCCCACGACCACCAGGGAGCCTCCCCCCGGACACCGTGAGGAGGCCGCCCAGAACCACCAGGGAGGAAATCAGGAGGCTGCCCAGGACCACCAGAGAGCCCCCACTAGACCACCAGGTAAGGGCAATATAGTGCACTGTAGGGATGGCACTATGCCCATATACGATGCCTGCCAGTGCCATCCCTAACAGTGCTGTATGCACCAGTGCCCCCTATCAGTGACCACCTGTGCCCACCTGTTCCACCTATCATTGCCCACCTGTGCCACCTAAAAGTGCCCACCTGTGCCACCTAAAAGTGCCACCTATCAGTGCCCATCAGTGCCCAGTGCCACCTATCAGTGCCGCCTATGAGTGTCCATCAGTGCCACATATCAGTGCCACGTATCAGTGCCCGTCAGTGTTGCTTATCAGTGCCGCCCATCAGTGCTGTATATGTGCCCCATCATCAGTGCAACCTTATCAGTGCCACCTCATCAGTGTCAATCTGTACTGCCTCCTCAGTACCTGTCAGTCTAGCCTCATCAGTGCCCATCAGTGTAGCCACATCAGTGCCCGTCAGTGAAGGAGAAAATGTACTTTATACAAAGTTTTGTGACAGAAATAAAGAAAAATTTATTTTTTTTTCAAAATTTTCAGTCTTTTTTTATTTATAGCGCAAAAAATAAAAACTGCAGGGGTGATCAAATACCAGCAAAAGAAAGCTCTATTTGTGGGAACAAAATGATAAAAAATTTGTTTGGGTACAGCGTCGCACGACCGCGCAATTCTCATTCAAATCACAGCATCACTGAGAGGTGGAAAATTGGTCTGGGCGGGAAGTGTTCTAAGTGCCCGGTAGTGAAGTGGTTAAGGAGCTGGCACCCGCCGTGCCCTTAACAACTGTTACATTGTTCCAGCTTGGGCCATACCACACCTGTGGGATCCCCCTGTAAACTGGAAATCACTGCAGTATTATAGCCGGAATTCTTCAAGCGTTTGGACCTTGCAGTGCGGGAACAAGGGTGTTTAT
>BLSH010121848.1:1997172-2012147 GCA_018402905.1 Glandirana rugosa | reverse complement strand
CCAAACATATGTCAAACACAAGGCCCGCGGGCCGAATGCGGCCCTCCAGGCCTTGTCATGTGGCACTCGCACCCAGTTTTGCAGCCAAAATGTGTCAGAACTCCATTTTGCCACCTCCAACTTTCACCCTCCGCTTCCGCTCCCTGCAAGGTGAGACAAAGCCACCTACAAAAGGGTGGTAGTAGAGCAAGGCAAGGTAGGAGAGAGATGCAAGGATGCTTCAGTGAGGGGGTTAGTGTTGCACATTGTGCATAGCGCACCCCTAAACCCTGCATTCTGTACACAGCACATCCCTGAACTTTGTATGTAATGCACTCCTGAACCCTGCACTCTGTACATAGCATTAACCTTGGTTCTGCACTCTGTACATAACGTCCTCTTGAACCCAGCACTTTTTACGTATCGCACCCCTGATACAACCGGCCCTTTTAGGGCAACCATACAGCTAATGCGGCCCTCGATGAAATGGAGTTTAACACCCCTGCTCTAAATGATCTCGGAAGCCATCAAGACAAGTCCAAATGTCCTCAACACAGGCCCCAAATCTTCTGGTTTTGATCTGACTTCTCCATCACCCTCAGCCCACTGCCTGCTAGCCCTTGCTACTCCAAGATGGCTGCCCCAACGTCTGCCTCATTACTTCCTGTTTACCATCGGCATGGAAGGAGGATAAAATTGAAGATCTAACTACCTACTTAAGATGCTGAAATGGATCCTCACATTACAGCCTGACCTCCACCTTCCCATAAGTTACGTCTAATTCCCATATGGTATTTGTCTTTATTCGTGTGTGAATAATTTTGGCCATTTACGGCACGTTTAAATTAGTACCAGGGATAGGCATGCTGGTTTTTATATCATTAATTTAAGTTTAATTAGCTGAATGTGTTAGAGTGCATGGAGGAAAACAGAGATATTTGTGTCAGGGAGTCACATCATTGCTGCATGGCTGGACACAATTCTGATTAAGCCCCCCCTAGTAAAATGGAAGCAACTGTCACCCGCAATGTACAAATGCACTTTTACCTTCAAAACTTACCTGTCCTGCTCTTGTCTTTATCAAATCGGATGCCCCTCTCTGGGGAGCGCTCCTCAAACCGTCCCTGTGCGCCCAACTGGCAGGACGGATGAAGTTATCTTGTGTTACTCTTCCAAGTGATCACACATTTATGAGGGAGATGAGGAGAGGCAATTAACCCGTTCACTCCGTAGGCGGCCTAGAAAAACCTTTTTTTCCTTCTTTCTTTTTTATTTAATGAACAAGGTACGGCGTTCAAGTATTATAAGCTCTGTAATATGCATACAACAGCCATAACTATGAATTGAAATGTCTTATATAATTTATGAATGCCATACAATCATGTCTGTGTGCCTTCTAAGTGGTATACCATTTTCTGCGTCACTCCTGTGTGTACAGATTCTTGTGTCCACCCTGTGTACACCTAGCCACCTTAATGCATGGTCACCCCTGGGCACTGCCCAGGGGCCCCAGGTGCATTGGGGCCCCATGATAATCTTGCAAAACATCATACTTGCCAACCATTACGGATTTGCTGGGACAGTCACGGTTTTTTACTAAGCTGTTCCAGGCAGGGCCGGCCCTACCATGGGTCCCAGTGGGTCCATTGGACCCAGGCAGCACTTTGAGAGGGGCAGCAAATTGAACCCCAACTACCTCTCCTTCTCTTCTATTTACCCAGCAAATTGACAACCACAATTTTTTTACCAGCAGTTTTGTGTGTCATGATGACAACTGCCCCCCAGGCCACTCCACCTGTCCCTATACTACCCTAGCCCACCCCCATACTGCCCTAGCTTGTCTATACACTACCCTAGCCTGCCCCTATATTGCCGTAGCCTGTCCATATACTACCCTAGCCTGTCTATATACTACCCTAGCCTGTCTATATACTACCCTATCTTGTCTATATACTACCCCATCCTGCCCCTATACTGCCCTAGCCTGTCCATATACTACCCTAGCCTGTCTATATACTACCCTAGCTTGTCTATATACTACCCCATCCTGCCCCTATACTGCCCTAGCCTGTCCATATACTACCCTAGCCTGTCTATATACTACCCTAGCCTGCCCTAGCCCACCCCTATACTGCCCTAGCCCGCCCCTATACTACCCTATTCCACCCCTTGGAATTGAACATAATGGTATGTCATATAATTTTGCATATAGACAAGGTGCTTTTGCATGTAAATCTGACTTCCTGTTAAATTTAATTTTAGTCTTAATTATCATGTGGGCGTGATTTTTTTTTTTTTGGGGGGGGGGTGGGGGGGCAGCATTTCATTCTTGGACCCAGGCAGCACAATGTCTTGGGCCAGCCCTGGTTCCAGGATGGCAGCGTCCAGGGCAGCGTTCCAGATCCTGTACAGTGCCCTCCTGATACCAGTATTGAGACCTTCTGCTTCCCCCCTGTACTGTGCCCTTTGTGTTGATTAGTCTTTGATTTATGGCATGTCTTATTATTGTTAAAAATAATTTTATTAAAAGTACTATTAAATATATGTTTATTTCTATCAACGTTTTATACTTTAATTCTTGAGAGAGAAGGTGCATAAATTGGGGCAGGTTGGTAAGGTCCCCAGAGTATTTCTTTGCCCAGGGGTCCATGATGGTATTAAGACGGCCCTGCCTGTGTCACTCCTGTGCAACCACCACCAAGCTGCCCATCTTGGCTGTGCTATTCAGCTGGGGCCTTACAATAAACTGAGACATCCATTCCATTCCAACACTTGCATCTTCCAACACTTCCAACCTACAGCCCACCAGTGCCCACCTTGTATGATGGCAAATCCTAGACCTACTCCCTCTAGTCTCTGATCTGCACAAGTCCCCAAGTGACCAAAGCTCACTTTTGTCCAATGCCTTGCTATATTCCATGGTTACAGGGTAGGACTCCATGATCTGACCATATACTTGAGGCCCATGGTACACGGGGGCCCAGGCCACCCATTGTTTGACATACTGAGGAAATGTTATACTCACACCACCAGGAGGAGGGCCACTTTCCCTAACCACCACCAGCTCCATGGCCGATTAGGTTTCTTCTTACCTTGGCTTAGCTGTGCATAGCAGGCTTTCTTTTACTCCGCACTCTCAACTCCACGATAGGGTTGCCACCTCATCCCTTTAAACCCAAACACATATTCATTACACAGGTTCTAAGGCTAATGTAAAGTGGCTGTAAACCCCATTCGTGAAATCTGACCTGGGCACATACATCTGTAGTGTTTACTTATCTCTATCCAAAGCCCTAAGTGCCGTGTCTTTCTGCTGTTCCGTCCTTTTGTTATCAGCATGATGGAAATAGAAAGGAGCCTCTAAGTGCAGTAGTTAAAATATTTATTACAGGCACAATGGGATTAAAAACACTTGCAAGAGAGTAAGAGGTCATAGGCATATAATGATTAGTCCTCATGCGGATTGCTGTAAACCTCGTCAGTCTGGGGGAGAGAGAGAGCTGTCCTGCAGCTGTCAGAGTGGCTGGTGACGTGGATTAGCGAGGAGGTGAAGATGCGATGATGCGGCCCGGGTTCTGGAACCAAGCTGGAACGCATGTGGCCGATGTAACAACAGGTGAAGGTAGTGGGTAGTAACGCGTTTCGGAGCATGCACGGATCCTTCTTCAGACCTCCTGAGCCGTGCATGCTCCGAAACGCGTTACTGCCCACCACCTTCACCTGTTGTTATATCGGCCACGTGCGTTCCAGCTTGGTTCCAGAACCCGGGTCGCCTCATCGCATCTTCACCTCCTCGCTAATCCATGTCACCAGCCACTCTGACAGTTTTTTTTTATCTTTTGTGATATAAACGAAAAATGGCTCAACATTTAGGGAAAAAAAACAATATTTTCTACTTTTAAGGCTCTGTTTCCACTACTGCAAGTTGTTGTGCGACTTGACACATGTGAAGTCGCATGGCAAGTCAAAATCCATGTATTTCAATGGTCCCCGTTCTAATTGGTGCGACTCAAGTCGCAGCGACTCCAAAAACTTTTTTGCACTACTTTGTTCCGACTTTTGATGAGACTTTGATTGAGAGTGTAAAGTTGGATCAAAACTGCAATCAAAGTCGCATCAAAGTCACACTCCAAAGTCGCACTCTAAATTGCGCAACTTTGGGGTCGCAATAGTGGAAATAAAGCCTTACTATAAAACATATCCAATAAAAAAGTTAAGAAATCCAATTTCTTCATACATTTTGGCCAAAATGTATTCTACTACATGTCTTTGGTAAAAAAAATTGAAATTAGTGTATATTGGCAATCTGACACTAACTGACGCTGGAGGACAACTGACTGACTGCCACTGACATCTCCAGTGACACTAATACAGTGATCATACAGTAATACAGTGATCAGTGTTAAAAAATGTATACTGTCACTGTACTAATGACACTGGTTGGGAAGGGGTTAACACCAATGGCGGATCAAGGGGTTAAATGTGTGCCTAACAATGATTAGTGTGTATGGTGTTTTACTAAGCAATGTGCCGGTTTTTACTCTCTTTGCAGGGAGAAAAAAACAGCACATCACTGCTGTACGTAGAGAGCTCTGTGTTATTTACAGACACAGGGCTCTCTTCTGTCATTCTCTGAGCCGATCAGCAGGTGCCGGCCATAAATCATTGGCTGGGACTTGTTGATTAACTTGTGTTGAATGGCAGCACTGTCTTCAAAGAAAGAAAGCTGTGACAGGTAAGTGATTGTGCCTGTATGAGCCGAGTAAATGTATTATGGTGGGTCAGCAAGGGATTTACCAGTCATTTCTTCTCTCTAGTGGCATTGGGAGGGGGTGGTGAGGGGGGCTATAGCCCCAAGTGGGCCCCCAAAAAGCCCCGGGTCTCGGGCATTCAGAACTGAATTTTTAGCCCTGAGCCCGAGCAGCCATTTCCAAAGAGAGCGGGCCGGGGTTCGATCCGAGTACGGCCTACTGAGTGACATACACAAAGTCCCGCCTCCTGGACCCAGCAGCGCCTATAATGAATGTCACACTGGTACAATGCTGGGACCGTGGAACGTGTGACATTCATCATAGGCGCCGCCGGGTTCAGAAGGCGGGAATGACGCTGCAGCCACGCCGGGCACTGGGAGAGCCCCGTCTCTCACTCTGTGTAAATGGGCAGGTGGCTCTCCTATCCTGGCTCTGGCTGCCTGATGCCTGCAGGGTTGTCTGAGTGGTCACGAGGGATGGGCGCACTCGCACATTACGGGTAAGGCTGAGCTGCAGGAGTGTCAAGAGATCAGAGGTCAGGTGTATGTGTCAGGTAGGTCAGTGTATGTGTCAGGTAGGTCAGTGCAGGTGTCAGGTAAGTCAGTGTAGGTGTCAGATAGGTCAGTGTAATGGTCACGTAGCTGAGTGTAATGGTCGGGTAGGTTAGTGTAGGGGTCAGGTGGGTCAGTGCAGGGGTCAGGTGGGTCAATGTAATGGTCAGGTAGGTCAGTGTAGGAATCAGGTAGGTCATTTTAGTGGTCAGCATTGATTGGCACCGGTGAGGCTGCATTGATTGGCGCTGGTGAGCCAGGCAGCAACCAGCAAGTGAGCCTACCCCCCCGGCCGCCGACCACTGACCCCCCCACCACCAACCGCCGCCCCCCCCCCCCTGGTCTTTTTCCCACCTAGCAACATCCCTTCTTCTCTATCAGTTCTTCATGATCCACGGAACATGGTCCATTGCAGGCGTGTGTCTTTAGCCTACATACCGTATACCAAGGTGTCCCTCTTTCTCATCTCAGAAAATTGGGAGGCGTGCGGCAGACAGCTGTTACCCATAGCAGGCATTTTTTTTTTAATGAAAGCTGCAAATTTAAAGATTAATAAAAACTAAATTTTTTGTTAAAGGGTAACTCCACTTTCGTGGGGGAAAAAATAGCAAATAAAGAAAAAAGAATATAGCGCATATAAGTGCGACACAAGTCATATTGTAATTGAATGTTATTAAAAACCGCCTTTCCTTTTCAATCTGCAGCCGCTGTAAGGCCTCATACACACGGACGTTTTTTGACGCCGGCGTTTTCTGGCCTTTTTTGCAGCTCTCCATGTTAGTCAATGGCCCCATAAAAACGTCGGCGTTTTTGAGCTGTAGATGGCGTCGGCGTTAGTGAGCTGAAACTAGAACCCACAGCCATCGCGTTCTGAGGCTGTAACGTTTTGGCATTTTTTGACGCCGACGCCACAATATGCCAACAAATGCCAACAAACGCCACCTATTATTATACCGGCGTTTTCCGGCGTTTTTTTGACGCCAACGTTTTTAGGTTGAAAAATCGCAGAGGGATGATTTTTTTAAAAAAACGCCTATTGACGCCGACGCTCACTAATGCTCAAAAACGCCGATGCATAACGCCGAAAAACGCCGACTTTCTTTCCTTGACGTCGGGCCCGACGTTTTGTTTATTTTTTTAGAAACGTCCGTGTGTATGAGGCCTTATAATCTTAAAATGCAGTGAAATATGGCTACCTGGAGTTGTTCTGTACACAGAATGTCTACTGACCACCCCCCAGAAACATCATTTCCTGCTTGTGTGATTGGCTCACCAATTTTCCCAGAAGTCTGCCTAGGACACAAGTCAGATTTCAGGCATTCCCTGCAACAAAAATGTATTTTTTGGAGACATACTTTCAATAGGAACACGTCTAAAGGGATGCAGGCCCAGCAGATTTCCTCATTAGTGCCCAACAGGTGCACACCTGATAGATAATTATGAAACCACTCCCATTAGACCCACTCAGCACAGAGGCACAGAGGAACACAGAGGGACTTCTTCAGAATAACAAAAGGTAGGAATCTGCAACAAAGGTTGTTATAATCCCTGCAATGTAGAGAGATCACCCAGAGGGGAATGTTTTTTAATTAACAAAAGTGGAGTGGCGCTTTAAATAACTTATTAAACCTTAGTGAATGGGCTTAGATCTACTTTAACACTGTTATTATGCATTTAATTCAACAGGCAGAAGTACCCTATGTTCCTTCCAAAAATACTGTCCAGGGTACACGAACCACTGCCAATGCCAGTTACTGAACTTTACAACCTAGATTCATTTCAGGATCTCACAATAAAGTGGAAAATGTAAAGCTATTCAGGGCATTTCTTGAAGGTGATCTATCGGTGCTCCCGGGGCACAGTGGGTTAAGGTTCTTTGGTCTTCATCCAATGACCATCAGCTTGGAATCTCTTGGTAGGGTCCATGATGAGCTCCCGCAGCCTGATCAAAGCTTGGCAGTGCACACAAGTGGCAGGCCAACTAATCGTTTGCAGAAACGGCTCTATTCATTCAGACACACGGATCTGGCAAACAGAAGTACGATACCTAAGCTGCGGTTAAAAGATCTGTTATACATTTAGACTCTCTAAAGACAAACAGAAGTGGTATTTGTCTGTCTTAAAGGGGCTTTATTTAAAGTCCACGTTCACTTTTTTTTTCTTCACATTTTCCACCCGTAGCTTTTCCTGTGCATTTGTTATTTTCTCAGTTATGCATATTTACTAAACTTTCTCCTTGATATGATTTTTTACTTTGCTGGGTCCTCTAAGTTTGTACTGGTTGCCATAAGTACTCATAGTACAAAGGGACCCCTGATCCTGGTCATCCGCTAACTGCCATCCCCACACCTAGCACCCTCCCTCTATCCCCTCTATCCAATTCCTTTAACCTACTGAAACCTGGTTACAAGAATCTGACTCATTTATAACGCCCTGTGGGAGGGGTGAAATGGAATTTCCAATTCCCAAGCATGTCCCTTCCACCATCTGTGGAACGCACGCCAAGCTGCGGCGAACCCGGAAGAGGCCTGTGTTGATTACTCTGTGAAGCAATCTTTTGTCTTGTTTTTTTATAAGTGTCATTTTATACTTTGTTTACCAAATAAATTAAATAACCACACTATGAGGGCCGGTTCACACAGGGGCGATCCGACTTACGGGGCGACTTTGCTAGGCGATTTGAAAGCAACTCCAGCGCGACTTTGGGCAACTTATAGCGCGACTTACAACACGACTTTATGCCAGGCGACTTTACTGTGGCCAATCGGAGAAGAGAGGGAGGGGGTTGCCCTAAAATAAATTCTATTCTTTTCACTGTGAAGTCGCTTCTGTTTAGATGGGGGATCCGACTTGGAGGCGACTTCCATTGAATACTATGGGCACAAGTCGGATAAAAATCGCCTCCAAGTAGTACAGGAATCTCTTCTGAAGTCGCCTTGAAGTCGGAGCGACTTCAGTAGTGTACATAAAGACGGCTCCCATTCACTTCAATGGGATTTCTTGTGTCATGCGACCTGGGGCGACATGAGGCAACTCAAGTCGGATCACAAGTCACCCCTGTGTGAACCGGGCCTCGTTTCTCTCCCTCTATTGACCCTGGTGGGATACGAGTATTAGATACAGCGGCAGCTGCATATGTCACCAGCCTGCGGGAGACACAGAAGGAGAGAGAAGATTGAGCACCCCCTCACCAGACATAAGCTTATTTGACCCTTATGCTGAAAAGCTGGGGGTCCATTTTCTCTAGTGACTATGGGCACAAGAGGGATGTGTTCTTAACTTCATGGCATGTCTTTTTGGAGCACTTTAGCACCTTTTTTTATGAAGTATTGAGCACAGAGCACTTTATATGAAGGAGGAGGATTATGAAATGAACTGTTTTTTGATTTTGGAACACTTTATAAGAATTTATCAACACAAGAATTTGTAGTGCCCTTTTTATATATTTATATATTTTTATTCTTGATATGTATGATGCACTGTATGCGCTGTGGTATAACTTGTTATTAAGAATCTGACTCAGCCTCTGCTGCTGCCCTCTGCCATGGGGACTTTCATTGAACTATAATACTGCCCCACCAACCTTGTATCACTATATCAACCAAACCGTCCTCTCCACTCCTCTTAAGACCTCCTGCTTTGTCCCTTGTTACCTCCTCCTATGCTTGCCTTCAGGACTTCTTCAGATCTTCTCACATTCTCTGTTACTCCCTACCCTATTCTGTCCAGCTGCCTCCTGCTCTGTCTGCCTTTAGGTGATGAAAGCTCATCTCTTCAAAGAAGCCTATCCCACTTCCACCTACAAACTGAACTTTTCATTTTACATCAGCCCATTCCTCTAATAGGTAATATCTTTTGTACCACTTGTCCCTCCCTATTAGATTAAATGTTCTCATGAGCAGGACCCACCTAACCCTCTTGTATTGAATTGTATTGTAACTGTATTGTCTCCCTTTATATTGTAAAGTGCTATGCAAACTGTTGGCACTATATAAATTCTGTGTATAATAATAATAATAATAATACTATGGTTTTACTATCAAGGGTGCAAAGAACAAATCCCTAAGTGCAAATGTCCAAAGCAACCAATAGGGGTTCATCTCTGGGTCTGATTTCAGCCAACTGAGTACTGAACATTAGTGTACATTGTGTTAAATTTGTTGTAAACCCTTACATATACACAGTGAAAAGATTAGCCTTAGGTGATACACAAAGATGAAACAAATCCTCTTACATATGTTGTACCTGTGTATCTACAGTCATTTCTCTTCTACAGCTGTTCACAGGCCATTTCTCAGCTCAAGAAGGCAGGGGCGGGGATGGGACATCACACACTGCACATAATAGAGCAGGTAGATGAGTGTAATCTGAGACCTGAGTGAAGGGAATGGGTGAATTCCGCTCTACAAAGTCTCATAAGGAAACATGCACAGCTGAAGATGTTAATAATCTTCTGTGCACTGGAGGGGGGGGGGGGGGGGCTCAGGGCTGACAACTGATTACCTACTATTAAAACCTGTCAGGAATTATTTATGCTGGTGGGAAGAAAGAGCATTTAGGAATTACAGTACACTAGGTGCTTTGGGTTGAGGTAAGTGCACACGGTACAGGGATATGCTTTGTTCATTTTTCATTTCAGAGATTTACAACCACTTTAACTTATGACCTCTTTAAAGCCTGTTTCCCTGCATATAATTATCTGTGACAGAGTTTAGCTTGAAAAGTTTACATTTTTCTTTGATTAATATCCAGATCTCGGTATAAAAATTCCATAACTTAGGTAGAATGGCACTTAATGTTTTAATGCAAGATATACCGGAGCTGTGTGTGGTATAGTTCACAAATAGGAGGTTTTTTAATACCCTACATGTGTACACTAATTTATTTAGAAAAGGACATAAATCTCAAAATAAAGCCTTTAAACCAAAGTAACGTAAAAGGGGGAAAATAAATGATCAAAACCCATTTCTCTTTCTATTTGCAGTTATGAGAATTCTTGAATCTCTTGTGCCACTGTAATCCCTGTAAGCCGTGTCAGGAAGCAGGCAGGATCCTATCTTAGTCACTGTCAAGGGATTTATTGGGTAGAGATATAATGAACACGTCACCTATCTCTGCATGTCCATCCCCAGAATCCTTTGCAAGAGCGCGCTGTGTCACACCGTGGGATGCAGAGACTAATTCTGGAACGGGCTTAAAATAAGCCGTTAGTTGGAATATAAATTAGGCCTGGAGACTTTATTCTGCTCTGTCCTACATATTCAAATAGACCATGAGAGCCACCACATCATTAACTAATCAGAATCATGAAAGGCATCGTTATGGTGCTTGCGTAGCAGTGGTTCTCTAATTTGGCCCATTGTATAATAAACATGTTATTTTCAGAATTGCCCCTTTACTGAGGGTCTCCTCTTTGGCTGGGTCCCGTGGACAGAAAACATGCAGTTTCTTTCTGAAAGTAGAGAGAAAAAGTATACAGTGCATATGTGAACTTACACTGGTTACATGTTTATATCCTTCGTACCTCTTTGTTGTAAAGAGAAGCTATCAAAAATTATATTAAAACACGGCAAAGCATACTACAACATTGACAACTTACAGCACTCCCTGCAATGCTGATGCAACTTTAGGCCACACCCTCCTTAAATACCCATATCCTTCAGGAACAACCCCCTTTTGAATATGTCCACCAATTACCGCGGCACACTTGGCATGATACATTTCTTTCGTCCAGCCATTCTCAATCAGGAGGCCGTGGAGCCCTAGGATACCACCAGAAGTTACTAGATGTTTCTTGAGTTGGGGCGGATTGACGTACCACTTGATGGTGCCTACACAGTTTTGGGTTAGAGCCAGCTTTATTTAATTTAATTACCAGTGTGTAAGGAGGGCATTCTTCACAACGTAAGAAGCATTTTTCCCACTGTTCACTGATGTATTGGTTTTAGCAGGAGTTTCTGGAGCTTGGGTCAATTGATGTATCATTTGATGGTGTCTACGTAGCTTCAAGCCAGAGCCAGCTTCATGCCACCAATGACCCTTTGAGCTATCTGTAAGAGTGGCATTCTTACCTGCATAGTTCTGGGGCCAACACCATTTGCCATAGACAGCGGCAAGACACAAATGATTTTTTTGGCTATCTGTAAGGGTGGCATTCCGACCACCATTGTAAGAGGGGCATTTTTCCCACTGACTTCTCTCAGGCGAAAGGTTCCCAGTTCTCCCCAGCCATAAAGAGTGTCCCTATGCTCCATTTATTTTCAACACCATCAGTGCTCTTCATTTCAATGCAGGACTTTTGGCATGAAAAACTAGCAAAACAGTGACCATCGTCTCCCACCATCCATAAGTAAGACATTGTCCATGCAAAAGATGAAAGTGGAATGCCCCTTGAAATGTAAAAAATAAGTAAACTGAATCAGGTCCTTTTAACGGGCTCCAAATAGCAGAAGAAAATGGTCTTGGGTGCAAGAGGGAGCTTGTCCAAAATCTTAAGAAGACCTAACTGCATCTGGTCACAGGCAGTGGCGTATCATCCATGGGTGCAGGGTGTTCACTGAACACGGGCCCCGAGGGGTGGGGGGGCCCACAGTGCTCTGACCAACACTGCACATAAGGATGATCTGTCCGTGGTTGACAGCCGGGGATTATCGGCGCGGTGTGGGCTTGCACACGGGCCCACTAATTTCATGACATGCCCCTGGTCACTGGATTACCAGTATCATTAACACTTAGGAGACCTGGGCAGGTCCGCTTTATATAATAATACAACCTTTATAAATGTGGAGGTGAAAGCAAGAAAATGCTACTTTACTCTCTCTTTAGAGAATATAATATGAAAACGTTAGAACTACGGAAAAAAGGTTTATTGACACACCGTAAACTGAAAAATAGTTTTTTTTAACATTAAGAGAAAGAAATAATAATTAATTCAAAATCATTGTTATCCATAAAATCTTTATTATATTAGAAAAATATATACCTGGAAATTTCTTTACTCACCAAAATAAAAACGTTTAATAAAATTGACCCAACTGCTCCCAGGATTAAAATAATAAATATATCTAAATGGCCAAAATGACTGCCTTGGAAGGACCTCTTATTTGTTATAGATTAACTATCAATAATGATGACAAGGTCATAGAGGAAAAAAGATTGCATCTACAAATACGGAAAGGTTTCTTCACAGTAAGAGCTGTGAAAATGTGGAATAGACTCCCTCCAGAGGTGGTTTTGCTCAGCACGGTTGATTGCTTTAAAAAAGGCCTGGATTCTTTCCTTAATGTAAATAATATAACTGGGTACTAACATTTTTAGGTAAAGTTGATCCAGGGGAAATCCGATTGCCTCTCGGGGAATCAGGAGGGAATTTTTTCCCCCGTTATAGCAAATTGGATCCTGCTTTGCTGGGGTTTTTTGCCTTCCTCTGGATCAACTGTGGGTGAAGGATTGTATATGGGATTATTTGGTTGTGTATATGTATATGTCTGTGTGTGTATATGTATATATGTATGTATATATATATATATATATATATATATATATATGTTTTTTGTTTGTTTTTTTGGTTGAACTGGATGGACTTGTGTCTTTTTTCAACCTGACTAACTATGTAACTACGTATCGATCACAGGATCTCTATAGAAATTGCATATGAAGAACTTAAATGTCTCTTATCCATCCAAATTTCTCGTTATGGTGTCCTTTTATAAAACTGTGATCAGCGGTGATCCCAAGGATCACCGCTGATCACAGCTCATTTTCAGTTTATAAAGCAGAGATAATGGGGAGAGAAGCGTTCTTCACCGATTATCTCTGCACATCTCCAACTCTCATTCACTGACATAGAAACGGGCAGTTTATAAAGCAGTGATCTGAGCAGTTCACTGGCGATCTCGGGCAGAATTCACCCTCCCCAATTCACCAGCTCAGAGGTGGAGAATTGGGGGGGGTGAAGAGGGAATCCCGGGGAAGGAGGAAGATTAGAGACTTCCCCCTGCCTCGTTCAGACCCCCCAACACATTAGCAATGTCCCCCTGCCCTGTATATGTGTATATATGTATATACATGTATATGATGTATGTGTATATATACGTGTACATATAATGTATGTGTATATATATATGTATATATAAGGTGTGTATGTGCTTATATACACATATATAGTGTAGGGGGGCTAATAATTTTATTTACTATTTGGGCGGGCACCTCGGAGATGTCCGTTACTGAGCAGTGATAATTTATCACTGCTTAATAAATGGACATCTCTGAGTTTCTGTGAATTTCGGTGCCGTAATCTCGTTATGTCTCACGAGATCAGGGCGTTCTCCACAGTTTAAAGCGTTTGTAGATCACTTCACTTCACAAACTGTGAAGTGATTTACACACCTTTATAAGCAGGCACACAGGGGAGAACGATCTCCTCTGTGAATGCTGGAGAACTGTGCAGTGGATTTTTTACACTGCTTTATAAACGTACACCTATATTCCAATTAGGTAATTTTTTCATACAATATAATTTGGTCCAGAGACCGTTCTAAGGGAAAACCAAGGACATTCGACTTCAATTTGGGGTGACCCTGTGTGCGGTTGGGTCTGTTTTAAATGTGTTTATTTTGGTGGAGAAATACTGTATAAAGAAGTTCCAGATATATCTTTTTCTAACATAAAATATTTGTGCATCAAAATTATTTTCAATTAATGATTTTCTTTTTCGTGGTTGATTAATTATATTTAAAAAAGTATTTTTTTTTTAGTTTACTGTGTAAGACTTTTTTCTCATATTTCCCCTGTTCACAGTTTTGAAAATGTAAACTGCGTCATAACAGATTATTATTGATTGGGTACTGCTTGGGTAGACAAAGAAAATGTATACCGTCTATAAAAGAATATAAAGTGAACAGACATTGTTCAGTGGTAGAGTGGAACGGTTTTGCGCAGGAACCAAGCACAGTCGTACCTTTCGCTTCCTTGCAGTATAAGTGAATGTACAGTCAAAATTATTTTAATAGGATCGGGAATGGTAAAATCCTTGCCAAGTTGTTATTTTGCTGTCTGTGTACCATTGGAGAAAGTTCCCTTTACTTCCTTTCCCAGTGACCCAACAGGAAATTCGAGGAAATCCCCCGAAGTAAGAGAATTCCAACCTTAGATGGTTGCACTAGAACAGGTGTCCCTCATGTTCTGGGGACAACTCTTAAATTCTGGATTTTCCCTTATTTTCATTCTTGGTGACAATGTTCATCCGTAGAATTTACCCAATTGACAGAGGATCTAACCCAGTGGTTCTCAACTCCGGTCCTCGGGACCCCTCAACAGGCCAAGTTAACCCATTTAAGATGCCTACTTGTAACAGTGGTTCTTACTTTTATTCCCTTTTAGGTCTTAAATTCTCAACAGGGGTCTTGTACTCCCTGTGGACAAGATCACGTTGGTAGATTCCAACCTTAAGAGAATGAAGCCCCCTAAAGGAGCTTAAAGGACAACCCAGTGACCCTTTCCTTCATTTCCCTTGAAAGAGGTTACCATGTGTCTGTCGTTTTATTGTTGAACCGTTCCTAAAATGGTAAGGGCTAGGATAATTTTATTAAAACTGACATGTAAGTGAATATGACGTTCCTTCGCTTTCCATGCTGACACGAACCAAGGACGCGTTTTGGCAAGGTGAGATGGTGACTTGTTACAGACAAGTGAA
>BLSH010121848.1:1951199-1997162 GCA_018402905.1 Glandirana rugosa | reverse complement strand
TCACAGTCGGGTCGAGTCAATAGACGTCTCACATGTACTATGTCCTGTACCTAAAGACCGTCCTAGTTACCCATAATAACGGAAATAATTTGTCTATATTGTTTTACGAAAGTTACCATAGAAATTTTCTGGTTTTTCTTCGTTTACACAATAAAAAATTATTGAAACGATAGTAACCTATTTGAAAACTACGTCAAGATACTACTGAACATTCTACTGTTAAAATCGACGAGGGCCAAAGACCGTAATGTTTGTCATGTTCCACTAAGTATAAGTACCCGTTCTAATGTCTAAAAAGGATACTTAGTAGATGGAAAAATTATGTACAGTCAGCAGCCGTAAAAAGCTGGGAAAATATTACCATGTATTAAAAAGGTAGATGATTCATAGGAAAAATCTGTAATCTTGCCCATGAATATGAATCACCTTGTACTGTTTGTAATGCCAGAAACCGGGAGCAGCTAAAATTGTCATCTTACAAGTCATCATAGAACTGCATCAAAAGTTTATCCAATGATAGCAAAGTTATTAAAAAATAACACATTTGCTTCTTTTTGGTCTTTTAAAGATACCATTGAAAGCATTTTGTTATATCTGTTTAATAAAGGCAATAATACCCATTGATCCTGCCAGAAATCCATGTCCTGTATCATGTACACTCTGCAGATAACTGAGCTGGGCTGACACTATTCCTTGCAATTTAGATAAGGCACTGGGTTGTCAGCTCACAGCAGGAGATTGCGGGCTAAATGCATTTTTGACTGATCAACAGGTATTTTATTCAGCTTGCATGGTTCTTAACCAGTTGCCGACCGCCCGCCGTGGATTGATGGCGACAACATGGCCCTCCTGTGTGAACCGCCGTCACCTGACGGCAGCCGCTGGAGCGAGTATTGTAAGCGCACGCCACTCATGTGCTCACAAGCTAGCGGGGGAGCCAGTAAGCGGGTGGGGTGGATCGATGTCTGCCGGCCACCCGCAATCGCTCCCCCGGCAGTGACAGTGTGAATGTAAACAAGCGGATCCCCATTCTGACAGGGGAGACAGTGTTGCCAACCTCCCGCAGCGTTTTTTACTGGCAAAAGATGGAAAAATTACTGGCGGAGCACATTTTTTACTGGCAACCTGAAAAATAACTGAACTCCTATTAAAAACTAAGACAATTTATATTTAAACACAACATGGAAACATTGACAATACCCATATCAAGTAGTTTCCCTGGTTTACACTTAAAAAGTCAGCACAGCATGACAAATTATCAGACCCTGATATTTATAGACAGTTGTAAAAATCACAGATTTTTACAAACTGTCAGTAAATTTACTGGCGGTTGGCAACACTGAGGGGAGAGGAGAGTGATCCTATGTTCCCTGTATATGGGAGCAGCGATCTCTCTCTTCCCCCAGTCAGCTCAGACCCTACACAGTTAGAAACACCTCTCAGGGAACACAATTAACCCCTTGATTGCCCCCTAGTGTTTCCCCTTCCCTTCCAGTGACATACAGTAATCAGTGCATTTTCATAGCACCGATCTCTGTATAAATGCCAAAGGTCCCAAAAAAAGTGTCAAAAGTGTCAGACATGTCCGCTGCAATGTCGCAGTCCCACTAAAAATCGTTTTTATGCATATTGCTCATTTTCTGTTAATCCAATAAACCTCATTTCACTACTGAAATATTACTGTGTCCTTCAGTTAGTTGATAGCTCAAAATGAAATTGCTGATCCAAACACCCAAATATTTATAAATGACAATCATGGAAATTGTCAGGGGTTCCTAAACTTTTGCATACAACTGTATATCGGCCTAAACTGATGATTAATTTTTTTTTGGATATGTATTATAGCAAAAGGTAAGAAATATTGGGTTTTTTCCAAAATTGTCGCTCTTTGCTTATAGCGCAAAAAATAAAAACCGTAGAGGTGATCAAATACCACCAAAAGAAAGCTCTATTTGTGGGGAAAAAAATACGTCAATTTCGTTTGGGTACAACGTCGCACAATCGCACAATTGTCAGTTAAAGCGAGACAGTGCCGAATCGCAAAAAGCGCTCTGGTTAGGTAGGGGGTAAATCCTTCCTGGGCTGAAGTGGTTAAAGAGAACCTGTTACCAAATTACTTTTTTTTTTGTGTATAGATAATAAATAATTTATAATAATATAATAAATAACAGTATTTAAATTCTTAAAGCGGAGCTCCGCCCAAATGAGGAAGCTTCGCTTGTTTGCACCCTCCCCCCCCTCCACTGCCACATTTGGCACTTTTTGGATGGTGCGGGTACCTGGTTTTGACGCTCCCACTTCCGGTTAAGACTGCCGCGTGGCGATCTATGAAGATTCCGGCCCCTCCTCCTTCCCCCCGCTGCCTTCTGGGACGCACAAACGGCTGGGCCATTCAGAAAGAGCAACGTAACTCGCGAATGCACAGTAGGAAACAGGCTGGGAAGCCGTAAGTCAAACAGTACAAACCAATGGCTGCGTCCTAGACAGCAGTGCACTCTAGGCGGCTGCCTAGTTTGCCTAGTGGTAGCACCGGCCCTGGACTTACATACATTGCTGCATACAGATGCATGCAAAATTATATGCTCTATGCAGATACACATAGAGGTAGATTTACTAAAATTGGAGAGTGCAAAATCTGGTGCAGCTGTGCATGGCAGCCAATCAGCTTCTAACTTCAACTTGTTCTATTAAGCTTTGTCTGAAATACTTGGAAACTGATTGGTTTCTATGCAGAGCTGCACCAGATTTTTCACTCTCCAGTTAAATCAGCCCCATAATGTTCAATATATGTATTGCTAGATGGGACTATCATAGACTATGAAGAAAACTACTAAAGGAAATGATGGTCAGAGACTGAGGACATGCTACAGATTTGCTTGGAGACTGGGAACATGCTTCAGTAGACAGTGAGAGACTGGTTACATTAGGCTAGTGGAGATGCCGTAATCCCATTACAAATCAATGGTCCCATTCCCATTGCAGATTACTGGTGTCTAAGAGCCATGCGACAAGTACCAAAGGGCTGCATGTGGCCCACAAGCCACAGGTTTGACACCAAGGCTGTACAAGTGCAATTGGCCACAGTTGGTGTCTGGTTTGTGGCTGTGAACCACTGCAACACCTATGAGGTCTGCTAGGCAAACTCTTATGATGAATGTAAGCATTATAGAACATCTATGATAGAGTTACCTATAAGGCCTCATACACACGGACGTTTTTTGACGCCGGCGTTTTCTGGCGTTTTTTGCAGCTCTCCATGTTAGTCAATGGCCATATAAAAATGCCGACATTTTTGAGCTGTAGATGGCGTCGGCGTTAGTGAGCTGAAACTAAAACCCACGGCCAGCGCATTCTGAGACTGTAACGTTTTAGCGTTTTTTGACGCCGACGCCGCAGGACGCTCACTAACGCCAACTAACGCCGTACCGGCATTAACCGGTGTTTTTTGACACCAACGTTTTTAGGTTGAAAAATAGCAGAGGGATGATTTTTTAAAAAAAAACGCCTATTGACGCCGACGCTCACTAACGCCGATGCATAACGCTGAAAAACGCTGATTTTTTTTCCTTGACGTCGGGCCCAATGTTTTTGTTTATTTTTTAAGAAACGTCCGTGTGTATGAGGCCTAAAGATTTTTTTTTTTGTTCCTTACCAAAAAGAGCGAGCTGAACCTATGACGCAATAACTCCTTTATTCCCTCCCTTCCCACATACCGGCTGGCTCTCATTAATCCCTGTTGAGCAATTTGGATTTAATTTGCATCAAAGTGGAGCGTTATATTCACTTATTTAACAGGCCTGTGTGCGCGTTCTCTGTTGGCATATTATTGGCTTTATGGACAGTATAAATATCGACAAACGCTGCACCGGACTTTCACAATAATAGGGCTAATGAGTTCTTTCAGCATTATTTTGCAGCTATTAAAATTGTTTGGTTACATTGTTCTAATCATGATTTTTAAGTATTAAATTGCGTTTCACTTTTCTTGTGTTGACTAAAGCCCCGTCCACACGGTTCGACGATCGCATACAACAGATCATACTTACGACTGTTGTATGCGATATCGATCGTTCGTATGCGCGATTTGAACAGCCGACATACGACGGTCGTACAAGGGAGTTGTATGAGCAGACTAGAAAACTTGGTCGTACCAACAAGCGCTCATACGACCGTTGTATCGCGTGTACAGAGCAGTTGGTACAACAAGTTGTATTGTGCAAAACACGCATGCTCCGAAGTCAGGAACGGCCGGATGCTAATTACATGCACCTGAACGTTCTTTCCCCGGTCGTACGATCGTGTAGTGCAGTCAGTATGCTACATACAACAGCCAACATACGATTCAACACGGTCGTACGTGCGATTGTCGTCCCGTGTGTACGGGGCATTAGTTGTCTGTGATCTGAAATGTTCGGTTTAGTGGTATTATACCAATGTCACACTGGCAATTCTGTCACTGGTGAGAAGTCAGCATGGAATAGCAATGCTCAGCCACTTCTATGCGACTTACATTCTGCAACGTTTTCATCAGCAAGGGAGCAACTAGCAAAGGAGTGATACAGGAGTGTTACTTCAGTAGTAAAAGGTATTTTATCTTTTAAAATTGTTTAAAATAATTTTTATTTATTACATTTTTAAAAAAATCTTAAAATCTTTTTAAATCTGCAGATTTCATTACTTGTGATCCTGCAAAGTATGTCCTTATTCAAGCATATATATTTCCTGTTATATACTTCCTGTTATAGGGTCACAAATGCCTTATACTTGTGGTCTTGTACCTGTTGCCACCAGTGGCGGCCTGTCCATTAGGGGCGCAAGGGCACCACCCCCACCTCCCCTATCTATGCATCTGGCCCCCTGATCTACATATAGGGCACCAGACTATGGATTCCAATGGGGGGAGTGTTTTTTTTTAAACATGTGATTAGAGCCAGAGGCTTTAATAGGCTTCAAAAAAGGGTGGGCTCGGGTTGTGTGACGATAGCAGTGAATATTCGTTATTTTCACACTAAATCTCCTCCTCGCCAATCAGGAAGCCGGTCATGAGACCCGTTTTCCGATTGGCCAAAGCGTCAGGCGATCCCATTGGACGCCGAGTGCCTAGGAGGAGGAGATAGGGGACGCACGGCAGAAGGCGTGGAGGAAGTTTCTCGATCTGAGGACACTGGAGTCACTACCGCATCCCGCCGCCTACCATGGTGGAGGACACTGGAGCCACTGCCCACAGCCTGCCACCCGCCACCTTGATGGAATAAGTGCCAGACCAACTGTCAGACAGCGGGGGGGGGGGTAGTGCCACTGGGGAGGTGGAGGCGCCACTGGGGAGGTGGAGGCGCCACTGGGGAGGTGGTAGCGCCACTGGGGAGGTGGAAGTGCCCCCCCCCAAATAAAAACACCAGCTGCCACTGGTTGCCACCTTGTCACATGCACCCCTAGTGGAAACTACAAGTCGCTGTGCTGACACACAGGGGAGGATTTACTAAAACCGGAGTATTCAGAATCTGGTGCAGCTGTGCATGGTTGCCAACCAGCTTCTAACTTCCACTTGTTCAATTAACCTGTGACAAAAATCCTGGAAGCTGATTGGCTTCTTTGCAGAGCTGTATCAGATTTTGCACTCTCCAGATTTAGTAAATAACCCCCACATGTACAGTGATGGTCCACTGTTGTCACTAGCAGGAAGCCGGTCCAGAGAAATGATGCGCAATCTGATGCTAATGAAAGTGCATGTGGAAAGGAAAAGTGGCAGAAGAAGATCAGCAGCAATGAAGTGCAAGAAAATGTAACAAGTGAAAAAATGATTTGCTAAATATATATACTGTATATGTGTGTGTATATATACATATATATATATATATATATATATGACATCGGGGAGGAAAAATGGCTAATTGGGCCCAATTTGCACATTTTTACTTAGGGGTGTACTCACTTTTGTTGCCAGCGGTTTAGACATTAATGGCCGTGTGTTGAGTTATTTTGAGAGGACAGTAAATTTACACTGTTATACAAGCTGTACACTCACTACATTACATTGTAGCAAAGTGTCATTTCTTCAGTGCTGTCACATGAAAAGATAGAATAAAATATTTACAAAAATGTACTCACTTTTGTGCGATACTGTTTATACATTATATTACCAAAAGTATTGGGACACCTGCCTTTACATGCACATGAAATTTAATGGCATCCCAGTCTTGGTCCGTAGGGTTCAGTATTGAGTTGGCCCACCCTTTGCAGCTATAACAGCTTCAACTCTTCTAAGAGGGCTGTTCACAAGATTTAGGAGTGTCTATGGGAATGTTTGACCATTCTTCCAGAAGTGCATTTGTGAGGTCAGGCACTGATGTTGGATGAGAAGGCCTGGCTCACAGTTTCCACTCAAATTGACCCCAAAAGTGTTCTATCGGGTTGAGGACAGGATTCTGTGCAGGCCAGTTCAGTTCCTCCACCTCAAACTTGCTCATCCATGTCTTTATGGACCTTGCTTTGTGCAGTGGTGCGCAGTCAAGTTGGAGCAGGAAGGGGCCACCCCCAAACTCTTCCCACAAAGTAGGGAGCATGAAATTGTCTTGGTATGCTGATGTCTCAAGAGTTCCCTTCACTGGAACTAAGGGGCCAAGTTCTGAAAAACAACCCCAGACCATAATCCCCCTTCCACCAAATGATTTGGATCAGTGCACAAAGCAATACTACATCTTTGTTCTGGGAGCTTGGATACATTTTTATAAGGAAGAACAACCAAGTGAAAAAATGTGTTAGTTTCAATAAACTCCAAGTATATGGATCACATTTTCCAACATTTTTTGCTTGAGCAAGATCATTGGCTTGAATGATCTAGAACAGCGGTTTTCAACCAATGAGCCTCTTCCGGGCCTCCAGCCAGCTGCAGATCACTTAACCTCCCAGAGTGTCTCCCATTTCCCATAGTGCCTTCCAACCTCCCATAGTGGCCCACAGTGCTCGCAGGTAGGGTTGCCACTTTTTCTTCAAGCCAAACCCGAACATTTTAGAGGTGCACAGTATTTTTTTTTTTTTAGTATACATTATAGGATTGTAACAGACCTAGGACACCTGTGGGCGCTCCAAAGAGAATAGTAATGTGGCACACATAGTGCCCCCTCACCCTCCTGCCAAGCCCTGTTCCGATCCACATTCCTGTCTGAATAATGTGTCCGGGTTTCAAGTGGACTGAAACCCGGACACATGATTCAAAACCCGAACTGTCCGGGTGAATCCTGGACAGGTGGCAACCCTACTCCCAGGTCCCCTAAGAGCCCTCAACCTCCATAGTGGCCCCAACATCCACCAATGTCCCACAGTGCCCTCAACATCCCACAGTTCTCCCCAGCCACCTCCACAAACCTCATCCTTTTCAGGGCCACCAAGGTAGCTGCAGGGTCTACTCCACAGTCCCCATTTTCCCAAAGTGACACCCATCCCCATTCAGAACCTTCCAGCATTTCAATACATTTTGCATTCCCAGACTTTTATTGTGTAAGTATGAATTTTACTCTTTACTGTTGGGACGTGGAATATTTTGGAAGACTCTTCCAGACCCTGGTCTCAAAACGATTGAGAACCACTGATTTAAAAGGATACTCTTTGATCTTGAAATTGTCCAATTCTTGGGACCTTCATCTCATGGCCACAAGCAGCGTTAGCAGAAACATGCTCAGGGAACCTTCCAGAGAAAAGCCAGCTCTGTACAAATGTGTCTGACCAAACCCTAATTCTGGAGCTTCTGTATAAAAATTAACAAGGGTTTTTATTTTTTTTTTCTCATTTTACCAATGTAATTTAATTTATGATTTAATAACAAGTGGATGTGACAAAAACAATAAACCAGAACATTATGGTCTACTTGTTCGCATTGTTTAGTGCCATAATTATTGTTCATAGAGCTAATTATACCACCAGGGATGAACAGAAAGTTTATTTTTGTCTTCATAAAAAGTCTTGTACAAATGATTTCTCTGTGGTTATTTGGCTAAACCCGCTGCCAATACGAGGAAGGAAAGCCCCTCGAGTGGAAACGAGAGTCGAAGGCACATTAAGGTTTAAAGAGGAGGATAATAGCGTCCCAGTGAGAGACCAGAGATGTAGAGCCGTTTTTTAATATTTAACAGAGACGCAAATGGAGGTATAAGGATAGACATCCGAAATTAAGCCATGAATTGTTTCAACAATTCATTTCCTTCTATTGCTAATGATACTGTATATCAAAGGCCCCCGAATTTTCATAGTCCGTCTCCATTGGTATAAAACAGAGCTGACAGAGGAAGATTAGAGCAGGGCAGATAAATGATAACAAGTATAATTTCAACATTTAAAAAAAAAATGGTAATGGGTGCGTACGTGGCCAACAACTGATCTAATTTATTTCCATTAGGCTGGGTTCACATATGAACCGCATGCGGCTCACAGCAGGGGCCCGGTGCGTCCTGCTTCACCGTTTCAGGTCCGATTTCAGCTCGAATTTTTGGCTGAATTCGGACCTGAAATGGACCAAAAGTCGCACCGCGTTTTTGGGAAAAACGCACCGGACCTGCTGCGGAGATATGTGAACCGGCTCCATAGAGAGCCGGTCAAAATCTCCTGCTATTGCGAATTGGATGCGGGTTCCCCGCAACCAATTCGCAATGGTGTGAACCCAGCCTCAAAGTAAATATAAACCCCAACTGAATGACATTGCGTTTTCTTGTATTATAAACAATTGGTAATATATTTTAATAAAACACTTGTTATTTTTTTCATCCTTTGTGGCATTTTGGTGCTGCTGATCTCCTGCGACTTTTTCTATGTACTTGCACTCCAGGATCAGCTGCACATCATTGCCCTGGTGTCAGGGCTGGGCTCTTAAGGCCTCATACACACCGGCGTATTAGCAAAACGACGGGACCGACGTCAGGCAAAAATCTGCGTTTTTGTCGGCGTTTTGCATCGGCGTTAATGAGCATCGGTGAGCGTCAGCGTCAATAGGCATTTTTTGAAAAAAGAAACATTCCTCTGCTATTTTTTAACCTGAAAACGCCGGTGCTAAAAACGACGGTTAACGTTGCTACGGCGTCAATGCGCGTTAGTGAGCGTTTTGCCGGCTCAGCGTCAAAAACGCTACAGCCTCAGAATGCGCGGGTCCCGCTTTATATTTATAGCTTGCTAACGCTGGCGCCATCTACAGCTTAAAAACGTCTGCGTTTTTATGGGGCCATTAAATAAAAATAACATGGAGAGCTGCAAAAAAGCTAAAAACGGGGCGTCACAAAACACTTGTGTGTATGAAGCCTTACAGCTCTTTTCTCTATGCTCAGGCTGCTCAGCTGTCGGATAATTGTTAGCACTCATTGATTCCTCAGTGGCTCACCTTGTTATCATTACCTGCTCCTCAGTCCCGCCTACAGCCAGCCTCTTATGGCTATTGAAACTGCCTTGTTCATTCGTTTCCTGCTTTCGTCTGGTCAACATATCTGGAGTTTCTCTGCTGTGTTCCTGTGAAAGACTTTGCCTGGCTGATGTTCCTTCTGGTTCCTGATTCCGTCCTTCTGTCCTAAGCTGATCTCTGGTTTCTGATTACTGGCTTCTGGTTCTGGCTACGTTTGCTGATCTGTACCATTTTTACCATTACATTAAAAGGTGTGATTTTTACTGCTTTCTGTCTCAGTCTGATTCATGGTTCCTGACACAGCTTCCTGATGGTGACCAGGTCCACTGATAAGGCAGTATGGCCTGCCCTTGAGTACTGGGCCAAGGTCCCAACAGTTCAAAAGGGGGGCCAGGGCACCTGCCAAGTGAGAGGGTCAGCTGTAATGCCTTATTGCTGACACTGATCCTCTTGTGCCTCCCCCTGCAGAGCTGCTTACTTCCACTGCTCTTCCTCCCTCCAGCTGTGCTGCAGGGCAATCGGTTCTAGAATCTGCATGCCCCCCTGCTGTCCGGGACCTCTGTGCACCCCCATTCCATCTGCCGTCCCGGCCCTCCTGTGTGTCCCCCTGCCCCACAGCACTGTTGGCTTCCCTCCTCTTCTGTCCCGCTGGTAACTGCTAAAAGCACACAGAGGGCCAGTTCAGGATGGAGAGTGGAGGAAGGGGCCAGTAAATATATCCTTCTTTTCCTGAGTGAACACAGTGAGTGATCAGTACCAATTGCCTTTGTGTCCATTTGTCACGGAAGCATAGTAAACCGTTTACTATGCTTCAGACTGTGAATAAACAGGAAGCATCTGAGCGCTTACTTATTTATATTTCTGTTCAACTGAGGCTGCAGAGACAGAGACTGATAAATGTAGGTCCTCATGTCAGGTAGGTTGTACGGGGCCCCATGATTTCTAACAGCAGCCCTGATGGTAACAACAGTGTCTGCGTAATGTGAGTTGAAACGGTCACTTTTAATCTTCATCAGAAGTCTTTGTGACAGGGTGACAACACAAGATCACAACCAGGGGGACAGTTGTTACCCCATAACTGGAAGTGCCTGGAAAGAGAATCTCCATAGTAGGACTACCAGGTACGCTTTCAATGGAAAAATGTATTTGAAAGCAACCTCTGGGATTACATCAACATATTAAAGCTATTATGACCTTTTTAATAATTGAGATTCAATCTATTTAAAGCCCAAACAAAGTCACAAATATAGATATTCAGTGATAGATAATGACAGAGCGTTGTCACTGTACAACAGGAAGTGCAAGTCCAAAAATTTCAGGCAGGATCAATGTTTTTTTTCGGCAAATAGAAAACAGATATAACAAATTGCTTCTAATGGTAAATTCAATAGACCAAATGGAAGCGAATAAAAGGAGTTAGTTGTTGGGGATTACATTTACATGACACTTTACAGGAAAACTCTATTAAGAGAAATGTTGGGGCTGCCATTGTTGAGAATGGTATGTTCAATACTTTGAGAAAATGACAAGATATAGAGATCTGGGAATCAGAGTGAAACCAGAAGCCCCAATTGTAATAATCAGTGTCAATGATTTGGAAGCTACCTAATAAATAGTTCGATTTTATTCTCATCTATGTCCCCACTGGGGAAAATTTCTATTCACTATCAGTATGTCAAAATGACACTGTATTAGCGCCCCCTATGCAGTGGTGGGCCATTCATTAGGGGCACACGGGCGCCACCCCCCCCCCCATCCATGCGTTTGGCCCCCTAATCTACATGCAAGGCGCCGGAAGCATGGATTTCAATGGGGATGGGGGGGTTTTAAACACGTGATTAGAGCCAGAGGCTCTAATAGGCTTCAAAAAAGGGTGGGCTCAGGGCACAGAGCACTGCGCTTTGAGCCCACCCAGTTGTGTGACAATAGCAAATGAATATTCGCTATTGTCACACTGATCCTGCTCCTGGCCAATCAGGAAGCGGGTCCTCAGACCTAATAAAGTCCAAAAAGTCCACCAAGTGCAAACAGTGAACAAAAATGAAATCTTCTGGTGTAAGTGCGAACTCTCTTCCTCCACAGTGCCCCTTAACACCACGTGCTTTTAGTATCATGGGAGGTCAATCGAGCATAAAGAGCCTTTAACAGCCACTTCACTCCTCTCTTTTTTGAGTGGCTCAAAAAGTATTTCCGCGGCACCACTCTCGCAAAGAAAATAAAGTAGACCATAGTGCTCTCTGCATATGTGGCTATTTACACCCAATGAAGATTAAGCCACGGTTCACACTATGAATCACACAGGAAAGTGCTGCTCATTTCTGTGCGATTCATATGCAATTTAGTGCGGTCTTTTTGAATGGGCACAGATCCAGATGCAGTGTGTATTAAACATGGTGCTGGAAACACGCATAGAACCAATTCTGGTGTGAGCCCACCTCTAACATATATACCAGCAAAAGCACAGCTCTCAAACATGCCTGTGTTCCAGACTGACAGCTATTCAATGCAGCCTGCACTGTCTACATTGGCCCCCCACCCAGCTCCACCCATCGTAATGACGTCACAGGCACTCCCAACTAAAGCATTGCGTCCCCCCCCACAGTGCACACCGCTTCTAAATCTTCTTTTTATATCAAAATACTGCTGCTACAGTATATACCTTTTTTCCATCTGTATATTGCAGTCAGGTGATAAACTGCAAAGAGGCAGGGCTTCCACAGTGTTCATATAGGAGGCGATTTCACTCTCAGATAATGAAACTTCCTTTGCATCAGTGACCCTTCACCCACAATCCGACCAGAGCTGATTAGCGCTTTGCCAATGACATGCTCAGTTCACAAATAAACCATCACTGCCTCTAGAAATCCACTACAGTCTGTGTCCATGTGAAACAGGAAGATCGAACAGAGCATGTGCAACCTTTCCACCCTGCCTGCATGTAGTATAGTATAGTATAGTCTAATATAGTAGACAGGGCAAGAAGGAAGTATCTGGCCATACAGGATCAAACAGCCTTTTTACACAATACAGAGGATTAACTCCTTACACATATACAGATTGATTTTACTGTTGTGGGTTTAGTAACACTTTAAGTGATAGCTCTCAGTTAGAAGATAATCAAAGTTTAATATAGCAGAGTAGGGATTCATATAGTTTTTATGATTCCTGAGCAGATGCATTGTGAAGTCTCAGTTCAGTTGCTATTTCTTAAAGGAGAAGTGCAGCCAAAGCTCGTTAGGCTGTACTTCTCCTGTGGATCACAGGAGTGCAGTTTATTCTGCACTCCTGTGACCCATTTTCAGCAGACATCGGGCGGAAGCCTGCTGTTGGCTAACATGACAGAGCTGGTCCAGGCTCAGGAAAGATTGCAACCATATGGTCGGGATCTGCCTGCATGCCTGGACCGGCACCTGACTTAGCCTCCCAGTGAGCCACTGTGAGTCTGATGCTGCCGCTCCTGCCCCCTCCACAGCCCGGGGGGGGGGGGGGGGGTTGATAGTCACCAGCTCTCTGCTCGCAGGGCACTGAGAACTGAACGATCAGTGGTCTTTGAATGCTCAGTTCTAAGTCTTAGAGCCGGGGGGACATCCACCTAGGTAAGTATGATTTCAGAAAAAAAACCCTTACTCTTTTAATGCAGCTACTTGCCAACCAGATCCAGGCTAATACAGGTAGGTCCATATAAATGCAGACTTTCAGCTTTAATTCAAAGGGGTTGATCATAAATAGCAAGTACAAATTTTAGGAACTGCAACCATTTTTTTTTCAATAAAGAGGAACTGCAACCATTTTTATACACAGTCCCCCCATATTCAGGCGCTCAAATGTAATTGGACAAATGAATATAAGCCTAAAGAAAATGTTCATATTTAATATTTTATTGAGAATCCTTTACTGGCAATGACGTTCTGAATTCTGGAACCCATGGACCAAAGTCTGGGTTTCCTCCTTTCTGATGCTTTGCCAGGCTCTAACTGCAGCTGTCTTCACTTGTTATTTGATTGTGGGTCTTTCTGCCTTCAGTTTTGCCTTCAGCAAGTAAAATGCTTAATTGGGTTGAGATCAGGTGATTGACTCGGCCATTGCAGAATATTCCACTTCTTTTCCTTCAAAAGCTCCTGGGTTCCTTTTGCAGTGTGTTTTGGATCATTGCCCATCTGTACTGTGAAGCACCGTCCAATCAACTTTGCTGCATTTGGCTGATTCTGGGCTGACAGTAAATCTCTATGCATTGCAGAATTCATTCGGCTGCTTCTGTCACATCACCAATAAACACCAATGACCCAGTGCCACTGGAAGCCATGCATGCCCATGCCATCACACTGCAAGCTCCACCATGTTTTACAGATGATGTTGTGTGCTTTGGATCATGAGCTGTTCCAAGCTTTCTCCACACTTTTTTCTTCCCATCTTTCTGGTACAGATTAATCTTTGTTTCATCCGTCCAAAGAATGCTTTTCCAGAACTGGTCTGGCTTTTTTTAGATGTTTTTGGCAAAGTCTAATCTGGCTTTTCTATTCTTCAGGCTTATGAATGGTTTGCACCTTGTGGTGAACCCTCTGTATTTGCTCCTGTGAAGTCTTCTCTTGATTGTAGACTTTGACAATGATATGCCCGCCTCCTGGAGAGTGTCCTTCACTCGTCTGGATGTTGTGAATGGGTTTTTCTCTACCATAGAGAGGATCCTGTGATCATCCACCAATGTTGTCTTCCATGGACGCTCAGGCCTTTTTATGTTGCTGAGCTCACCAGTGCTTTCTTCTTTCCTCAGAATGTACCATTTAGGAGTGGTTTGGCCACTCCTAATGTTGCTGCTATCTCTCTGATGGATTTGTTTTGTTTTTGAAGCCTTACAATGGTCTGTTTCACTTGCATGGACAGCTCCTTTGAACGCATGATGTAGGTTCACAGCAATAGATTCTAAATGTATATACCACACTTAGAACCAACTCCAGACCTTTTACCTGCTTAATTGATGAAGAAATAACGAAGGAGTAGCCCACACCTGGCCATGAAACAGCTTTTGATTCAATTGTCCAATTACTTTTTGGTTGAAAAAAGGGGGGGGGTGGCTATTCTTAAGAGTTGTAATTCCTAAACCCTTCCTCCAATTTGGATGTACATACCCTCAAATTAAACCTAAGAGTGTACACTTTCAGGCCATATCCATTATATATCTATAGCTTGAATATGTTTTGGTAAATACCTGAAAACATCTAAAATTGTGCCTGTGTCCAAATATATATGGACCTACAGTATATACTATTCAGATGGAGGCACAGTTGATAGTGGACAGAAGCAGTGTTGCCAACCTCCCGCAGCGTTTTTTACTGGCAAATCATGGAAAATCTTACTGGCAGAGCACATTTTTTACTGGCAACCTTAAAAATAACTGAACTCCTATTAAAAACTAAGACAATTAATATTTAAACACAACATGGAATCACTGACAATACCCATATCAAGTAGTTTGCCCGGTTTACACTTAAAAAGTCAGCACAGCATGACAAATTATCAGACCCGGATATTTATAGACAGTTCTAAAAATCACTGATTTTTACAAACTGTCAGTAAATTTACTGGCGGTTGGCAACACTGGACAGAAGGTGTCACGCTTAATCATACAGGTATTTCTAATATCAGGTCAATGTACGTTGCAATGCCTGCCCTTTAAGAGATTAATTCTGATTGGTCGAAATGGGTAACTGACGCCAGCACATAATCTCTGCCTTCTGCAAATAATTCAGATTCCCTCTTTTGTTTTCTTTTAGGAGATCAATTCTGATTGGTTGAAATTGGTTACTGACACCTGTACACGATATCTGTCCTCGGCGATTAATTTAGCTTCATTTTTTTTTTATATTTAAAGTGACACACAGACTTTACAGATGTGTGCAGAACAGATGTTCAGTTATTCCCGGCTATATTTAAAGTGACACACAGACGTTACAGATGTTTGCAGAACAGTAGTTCAGTTAGTCCCGGTTATATTTAAAGTGACACGCACACAGTTTCCAGATGTTTGCAGAACAGTGATATGGGTTCTCCCGGCTTATTTATACTTTTTTGACACAGTTTGAAGATGATTTTAGAACAGTTATATGGCCTCTACCGTTAATTAATACTTTTCAGACCCAGTTTGAAGATGATCCACATCCACCTCCATTTTTGCTTTTTTTATGTTTTTATTTTTTTTTTTAAATATTTAAAGTTATTTTCCTGTCCCCATTTCTTTGTAGGTCACTTGTCCCACCCTTACCCCCATTTCCTTCCTTTTGCAGACCTCTAGGACTTTCCAGGACTATTTTACAGCCATTTTTGTGCCTAAAAGTTCGGGTCCCCATTGATTTCAATAGGGTTCGGGGTCCGGGACAAAGTTCGTGTTCTGTCCGGACCCGAACCCGGACTTTGTCCCGAAGTTCGGCCGAACCAGCAGAACCCAGACTTCTAGAAGTTCGCTCAACTCTAGTCATAATTGGTTACCGACACCTGTACATGATATCTGCCTTCTGGGATTACTTTACCTTCCTTTTTTTTGTTTTAACCTTCCTAGCGGTAATCCCGAGTGTGGCTCGGGGTGGAATTTCAGCACCAAGAGCGGTAACCCCGAGCCACACTCGGGCTTGCATCGCTGGATCCAGGCAATGTTTCTTACCTTGTCCCCTGGATCCAGCGATGTCCTCCCGCGGTGTCAGCGTGTCTCCCCGCGGCCAGATGATTCCTGTGTGCCGGGCTCCGTTCCCTGCGAGCGTCGCGTCGCACGGGGACGGAGACCGGCGGGAAATTCAAAAAGTGAAACACACAGTACACATACAGTACACTGTAATCTTATAGATTACATTACTGTATGAAAACATTTCACACCCCCTTTGTCCCTAGTGGTTTGCCCAGAGCCCTGCATGCACTTTTATATAATAAATGTCATTCTTTCTGCCTGGAAACTTGAGAATGTCCATGGCAACCAAAAAGTGTCCCTTCGCGTCAAAAGTGGTTTTTGATCAGCTAGAAAACAGCGATAGTAAATAAGAATCATTTGCAGAATTGAGTGATACTGATTTTTGGGGAAATTTATCATCAGAAACTGAAAGTGACGATAGCGACAATTCTGCAACTGAGCTTATTTTTAGTTATTTATTATATTATAATTTATGATTTCATTTTTCAAACTTTTTCATACCCGGGATGTCTACTAGACTCTTGTTTGGACAGATTTAAGTGAGTTATTCCTAAGAATTACAGGCCTACAATATAAAACGCCAAATTTTCATGCAAAATAATTGTACCACTTTTGGAACAAAATTCCAGACAGAATCATACCGCCAGGGAGGTTAAGAGATGAATTCTGATTGGTTGAAATGGGTTACTGACTCCAGCACAAAATATCTGCCCTCAGCAATTAATCCAGCTTCCTTTTTTTTTTAATGTTTTATTAACAGAACAAAACAGTGTTTTTCTGAGATCCAGTTATTGCATTGGGGTTATGCTACGCGAGCAGTTTAGATGCAAATAGCGCTTTCGTGAAAAATTCTTCTTTAAGTAAGCCTGAATGATCTTCTAAATCACAAAGCAATTAAAATTCTAAAGGAAAAAAAAAAAAATAACATCTTAAGACATTGCACAAAAGACATACAAATGTTTCAATGTGGATTATAAAATGAGAGAGAGAAAAAAAATACTCCACTATTTCCCCTTGCTGCGGTCTCAGGGGCTTGTGTGCTGCCTGTGATACTGATTCCGTTGTCTTCCTCTCACAATTCACATGAGCTATTAGATTCCTGACTCCCCTGCCTGCAAGCCAACACCGATTAATATCTGCCTACCTTGTTACCTAATTCATTATGGAATTGCAGTTAATTTGATTTGATATTATTTTAATAAAATTCTGTAATATATTAGATTGTTTCAGGCTATCAAAATAATTTTCCAATTATTACAGTTACTCAAGCAAATCTCTCTCTTCTTCTCTCTCGTTTTTTTTTTTTTTTTTCCCCCTCCGTGAACGGCAGTTGGTCTGACTCAGAATACATTATCTACAACAGCTTCATTCTGGCCAGAGGAATACAAAATATATGCATGATTAAACCAGAATATATTGCAGGTATTGTGTGCCACGGGATGCCAAGGCTTTTCTGCTCTTTGCCGTCTTGTGTTAGGCCTGATGAGGAGAGCGGAGAGCCTGGCGGGTGGGCTAGGACGGATTCTGGAGCATTGTGGGGTAGATATGTAGCAAGATGGGCAGTTGATGAATTACACTATATTACCAATAGTATTGGGACGCCTGCCTTTACACGCACATGAACTTTAATGGCATCCCAGTCTTAGTCCATAGGGTTCAATATTGAGTTGGCCCACCCTTTGTAGCTATAACAGCTTCAACTCTTCTGGTTGTCTATTTGTGTGAAAATGAGTACCCGAGTATCTGTCACCAACCCATCAGAGTACCCGAGTACCTGTCACCATCTCATCAGAGTACCCGAGTACCTGTCACCAGCCCATTCGAGTATCTGAGTACCTGTCATCAGCCCATCCGAGTACCTGTCATCAGCCCATCAGAGTACCCGAGTACCTGTCACCAGCCCATTCGAGTATCCGAGTACCTGTCATCAGCCCATCAGAGTACCCGAGTACCTGTCATCAGCCCATCAGTGTACCCGAGTACCTGTTACCAACCCATCAGAGTACCCAAGTACCTGTCACCAACCCATCAGAGTACCCGAGTACCTGTCACCAGCCCATCAGAGTACCCGAGTACCTGTCACCAACCCATCTGAGTACCCGAGTACCTGTCACCAATGCATCAGAGCACCTGAGTACCTGTCACTAGTCCATCAGAGTACCCGAGTACCTGTCACCAACGCATCAGAGCACCTGAGTACCTGTCACCATCCCATCAGAGTATCCGAGTACCTGTCACCATCCCATCAGAGTACCTGAGTACCTGTCACCAGCCCATGCCTCATAAAAAAAACATTGCGGTGTTTGTGTTCCAAATAGGGTGATTTTGTGGGTGATTCCCCTGTCCTGGTGCTCCAGGACCTTCAAAAGTGGGATAGGTAGGAATGAAATTAGATGTGTAATTGATGCTCCTAGAATGAAATTACAACTTCAAAAAACTCACCATGCCTCTTACTAAATACCTTGGACGGTCTTATTTTCAAAAAGGGGTCATTTGGGGGGGTATTTGTACTTTCCTGACATTTTATGGCCTCAAGAAATGAGATAGGCCGTCGTGATCAATTTTCAATGATTGCCACCATAGCTTGTAGACTTTATGGCCCCTTTCACACGATCGGACCGCTCGGATCCGGCTGCCCATTTTTCAGGCCGATCTGAGCGGGCCACCCATAGACCTCTATGGGCAGGCAGATGTCAGCGGAGATGTGTCTGCTGACACCCGTCTGCCATCCGATCCACCAAGATCTGCAAAAATAGATGTATGGGTGATACGTTCACCATCTGTCCAGTGGATTGGATGGGATCGGATGAAAATGGACAGGCAGATCCGTTTTCATCCAATCTGCCCATAGAAGACAGCGGGGTTCTGACAGGGCCATTCCTGCATAGTGTGCAGAGACTGAGCTGTCATCCGCCGGCTCAGCAGAGATCAACGGAGTGATCTCCTGCTGAGCTGGCAGACCCCGCTGAGCGGATCTGGCCTGTGTAAAAGGGGTCTTAAAGTGTTACTGAACCCAGCAATATAAAAACAATTCAACCCCCCCCCCCCCTACAATGCACACGGCTTCCAAATCTTTTTATATCTTTTGTTCCATCTGTATATTGCAGTAGGGCGATAAGCTGCAAAGAGCCAGGACTTCCCCAGTGTTCAGGTGGGAGGAGATTTCACTCTCTGATGATGCAACCTCCTTTGCATCAGTGACCCTTCACCCACAATCTGGCCAGAGCTGATTGGTGCTTTGCCAATGACCTGCTCACTTCACAAATAAACAATCACTGCCTCTACAAATGCACTGCAGTCTGTGTCCATGTAAAACAGGAAGATCGAACAGAGCACGTGCAACCTTTCCACCCTGCCTGCATGTAGTATAGTATAGTATAGTATAGTAGAGTCTAATATAGTAGACAGGGCAAGAAGGAAGTATCTGGCCATACAAGATCAAACAGCCTTTTTACACAATACAGAGGATTAACCCCTTAAGTTACACAGTGAGTATAGCAAGCATGCTATTCTGCATATAAAGACAAATTTTACTGTTGTGGGTTTAATAACACTTAAAACTTTCATACAGACCAAATAATATACACGTATTTGGGTTATTTTTTTTACCAAAGATAGATAGCAGTATAAGTTTTAGCCCAAACTTATGAACAAGAATTACTTTTTTCCCCAAAATGTTCGCTCTTTATTCACTTATGTCACAAAAAAACCCCAAAAAAACCCAGAGGTGATTAAATACCACCAAAAGAAAGCTCTATTTGTGTGAAAAAATGATAAAATGTTTGATTGGGTACAGTGTTGCATGACTGAGTAATTGTCATTCAAAGTGTGAGAGCGCTGAAAGCTATAAATTGGTCTGGGCATGAAGGGGGTGTAAGTGCCCGGTATTGAGGAGGTTAAGCAAAAAAATTGCTTCATGCACCTAAATGCATCTAAACCCTAGGGGCGCTTATTGAGCGTTAATGCATTCCAATGCCCAGAATAAATTAATATTCCTGCCAATAGAATCCGCTAACACCCAAGCGCTTGGCGCGCCTAAATGCATCTAAAAGTGTGCGCAATTTGCGGCTTTAGGAGAGTGTTTTATGCAGCTTTTCTACTGCCAGGAGCTCTGGAGCTCAAAGGAGAAAAGCAAACTCCCTTTGTGCAGGAGGTCTATGATGTAATAATATAGTGGAGGTTACATTGTTACAAGAAGCAACGTTGTTATTAAAATGTAGAGAAGGCAGCATCATTATATATAAAAATATAAAAATACACCACAGGTTATATTTGTACTTATTGTGATCTAATATACTCTATCATGTTACATGCAGTGTTATAGAGATACGCTGGATTATAGGAAGGTTACTTTGTTACATACAGTGATATAATACAATGGCAAAATAGTTACATTGCTACATGCAGTACATTACAGTATAATCAAATAGAAGTGGTTACTTTATTATATATACCGTATATAACATACAGTGACCTATCATAATGTAAAGGGATGGTTGCATACTTATTTGCAGCATTAAACAAATATTGAGAATGTTAGTGATATAATGAAATGCCATAATAGTTACATTGTTACATGTAGAACATTATAATCAAATAGGAAATATGACATTATCACACACAGTACATAACTTAAAGTGACATGACATATGAGATATTATTGTTACATACAGTGATAGAATGTAACGTCATCACAATTACATTAGGAGAATGTTTGTTCTCTTCCATAATTACAGGCATTGCTGCTATCTAACATTTCCAGGTATGTCAAACAGTAGGTTGGGGGAGAGTGGTGCAGAGGTAGGAGCCGAGGAGAACCAGCGCAGAAGTGAGATGTAGACACTAGACAGCATTCGAAAGATAGCGGAAATCTGCACTCTCCAATCCTGCACTCTGTACGTAGCGCACTCTCCAATCCTGCACTCTGTACGTAGCGCACTCTCCAATCCTGCACTCTGTACGTAGCGCACTCTCCAATCCTGCACTCTGTACATAGCGCACTCTCCAACCCTGCACTCTGTACGTAGCGCACTCTCCAATCCTGCACTCTGTAAGTAGCGCACTCTCCAATCCTGCACTCTGTACGTAGCGCACTCTCCAACACTGCACTCTGTACGTAGCACACTCTCCAATGCTGCACTCTGTAAGTAGTGCAGCCTCCAATCCTGCACTCTGTACGTAGTGCACTCTCCAATGCTGCACTCTGTAAGTAGCGCACTCTCCAATCCTGCACTCTGTAAGTAGCGCACTCTCCAATCATGCACTCTGTACGTAGCGCACTCTCCCATCCTGCACTCTGTACATAGCGCACTCTCCCATCCTGCACTCTGTACATAGCGCACTCTCCAATCCTGCACTCTGTACATAGCGCACTCTCCAATCCTGCACTCTGTATGTAGTGCACTCTTGAACTCTGTTCTTCCATGTTCTGGCTGAAGAAAAGTCCTGGTTGCGGGAGCCACATGTAATGATCTGGCAGTCGGGATTCTGACCACGGGCCTTGTGTTTGACACACGTGCTGTAGAAGGAAGGTCCATATATTTACCTAATCTTAGGGTGCTCTGGTTTGGCCATGTGATCTCCCCAAGCAGCCAGCTTCAGAGGAGAGGAGAGGACTGATCACCAACAATTGATGGAGTGCCTGGGCACTAAGCCCCAACATGCCTCTGCTTTTGGGAGTCATGCTTGTAACTGTCAGCCTTGCAATGCCTCATGGGACTGCTGACTTAAAATGATTGTAAAGTCTTTTTTTTTTAGTTAAAGATAACAAACATGTTGCACTTACCTCCTCTGTGCAGTTAGTTTTGCAGAGCAGCCCATATCCTCCTCTTCTCGGGTCCCTCTTAGGTGTTCCTGGCCCCTCCCACCTGTTGAGTGCCCCCACAGCAAGCAGCTTGCTATGGGGGCACCCAAGCTCAGCCACAGCTCACTGTGTCCATTAAGATATTGAGCCACGGCCCAGACCTGCACCCTTTCTCTCCTCATTAGCTGACTGACCTTGATTGACAGAAACGGGAGCCAATGGTGGCACGCTGCTGTCTCAGCCAATGAGGAGGGGCAGCCGAGACACTCCTGCGACATCGCTGGATCCAGAGGAGGCTCAGGAAAGTATTAGAGGGGCTGCTGCACACTGAAAGCTTTTTATCTTAAAGCGGAGTTCCACCCAGTTGAAAGTCAGCAGCTAAAAAAAGTGTAGCTGCTGACTTTTAACAATTAGACACTCACCTGTCCCTCGCTCCAGCGATGCGGTCCCCTGAGGGCTCGCTGTTCTCCCCCCTCTCCTTGGCGGCGCCAGCATCAAAAGTGTGGGCACCCGGCTTTGGCTTCAAAGCCGGGTGCGCACTGCGCAAGCGCGAGTCACGATGTGCCTTGTGAATGGCCGGCATATCTTCTGGGACCTGTGACGTGTCCTAGATGATCGCCGAGGGGGGGGGGGGGAGGTGAACTTCCTTCCGGAGCCGTAGCTCTAGGAGAGGAAGTGGACCTGGGACCCTGTGAAAGCAGGGTCCCCCCCCAAAAAAAAATGACATGACAATTGTGGCATGTCAGGGGGTCACCTCCCTTAAAGCGGAAGTTCCACTTTTGGGTGGAAATCCGCTTTAATGCATAGAAGGCATTAAGATAAAAAAAATTCTGCCTTTACAACCACTTTAATATGGGGCATCCATTGTTGGTTTCCCTCCTCTCCCCTGAAACTGTGGCTGGGGGGCCAATCACATGACCGGACCGGAGCGCCCTGAGAATAGGTAAGTATAAGCATCTTCCTTCTACAGCAGGGATATGCAATTAGCGGACCTCCAGATGTTGCAGAACTACAAATCCCATGAGGCATAGCAAGACTCTGACAGCCACAAGCATGACACCCAGAGGCAGAGGCATGATGGGACTTGTAGTTTTGCAACAGCTGGAGATCCGCTAATTGCTTATCCCTGTTATACAGGGTAGTTAGAATAGAAGTCAGTAGGGGGGTGGGAGCAGATTTAGGATTAGATAGTTATGGCCCGGAATTCTACTTTAAAGGGAAAAAAAATCAGGATTATCTTAGAAAATGTGAATTTTATCCCTTGATTGCCAAAGCACCTGAATATCATCATATACAGTTCAGCAAACGATTTTATCTTATTTGTTTTGGCGTCTTTACAGCAGTCATCAGAAGTCTGGACTAAAGTACTGGATTTAATCTCGGCTTTGCAAGTAAATTGCTTTATGGCTTTGCATGGCATTACACCCCATAATACTATCCTTTTCTTTTTTTTTTTTTTTTGCTTTTACGCGTTACGATCTGCGACTTGAACGGTTACAAGAGACGGCTCTAACCAGGAAATGGAGCCCCAGTGAAAAGCGAAAGTGTTTTTGCACCTGTTTCCAGTAAAAGACGTTTTCTACCTTTGTACACGGAGGCTTGCTTTATGACAAGGTCTTCTGAGAGCGAGAGGCTGACACCAACAATCCCTGGTGGGCTAATTCTGTAAACCATTTGCAAAAGGTGAAAGAGGATATGAAAAGGTCCCCAACCCACAGGAACCAATCAGATCAAAAACAGAACTTCAGGGTAAATTCACTGTTAAAAAAAAAAAATATATATATATATATATACTCACACACTATATTACCAAAAGTATTGGGACACCTGCCTTTACACACACATGAACTTTAATGGCATCCCGGTCTTAGTCCGTCGGGTTCAATATTGAGTTGGCCCACCCTTTGCAGCTATAACAGCTTCAACTCTTCTGGGAAGGCCATCCACAAGGTTTAGGAGTGTCTATGGGAATGTTTGACCATTCTTCCAGAAGAGCATTTGTGAGGTCAGGCACTGATGTGGATGAGAAGGCCTGGCTTGCAGTCTCCACTTTAACCACTTCAGCCCCGGAAGGATTTGCAAAGGAGCACTTTTTGCGATTCGGCACTGCGTCGCTTTAACTGACAATTGCGTCGTCGTGCAACGTTGTACCCAAACAAAATTGTAGTCCTTTTTTTCCCCACAAATATAGATTTCTTTTGCTGGTATTTGATCCCCTCTGCGTGATTTCTGATCACCGCTATTAAATAGCGACAATTTTGAAAAAAAAAATCAATATTTTTTTCTTCATGCTATAATACAAATACAAAAATACAAAAAAATAAATATAAAAAAACAAATGTATTCATCAGTTTTGGCCGATTTATATTCTTCCTCTTATTTGTGGTAAAGAAAAAATTGCGATTGGCATTTATTGATTGGTTTGCGCAAAAGTTGCCGCGTTTACAAACCATGAGAATTAATTTATGGCGTTTTTACTTTTTTTTTTTTTTTTTACTGGTAATGGCGGTGTTCTACGATTTTTATCGGGACTTTGATATTGGGGCGGACATGTTGGACATTTTTGACACTTTTTTGGAACCAATGACATTTATACAGCGATCAGAAGTTTAAATGCCCACTGATTACTGTATAAATGTCATTGGCAGTGAAGGAGTTAACCTGCAGGGGGAGATCTAGGGGTTAACTGTGTTCCCTAGGTGTGTTCTAACTGTGAGGGGGCTAGGCTGCCAGGGACATAAGAAATCGAACTAATCCCAGTGACAGGGGTCAGTAAATCTCTTACATGCCGCCTGCGGCCTGACGGAGCGGGGAACCACCGCGTTTACATTGGCGGTTCCCCGTTTTTCTTCTGTGCCTGGGTCGTGCCACTTTGCAGCAGTAAATGTACACGAGACGGTCGTTAACCGGTTAATTCCTCCCAAAGGTGTTCTATTGGGTTGAGGTCAGGACTCTGTGCAGGCCAGTCAAGTTCCTCCTCCCCAAACTCACTCATCCGTGTCTTTACGGACCTTGCTTTGTGCACTGCTCCAAATCATTTGGTGGAGGGGGGGGGGGGTATGGTGTGGGTAGGGTTGCCACTTTTTCTTCAAGCCAAACCCGAACGCTTTAGCAGCTCACAGCAAAAAAACTTTTTTTTAGCATACACTATAGGACTGTAACAGAACTGGGACACCTTTGAGCACTCCAAAGAGAATAGTAATGTGGCACACATAGTGCCCCCTCACCCTCCCATCAGGTCCTGTTCTTAGCTACATTACTGTCTGAATATTGTGTCCCGGTTTCAGGTGGACTGAAACCCGAACACATGATTCAAAACCCGAACTGTCCGGGTGAATCCTGGACAGGTGGCATCCCTAGGTGTGGGGTTGTTTTTCAGGGGTTGGGCTTGGCCCCTTAGTTCCAGTGAAGGGAACTCTTAAAGGAGAAGTACAGCCAAAGCTCATTTTGTTGAACTGCACTCCTGTGACCCATTTTTAGCAGAGTGGGGCTGAAGTCCGCTCTCTGCTGATGTCACAGAAGTCGGTCCAGGCTCCGCACCATCACTACCACGGGGTCGGGATCTGCCAAGATTCCTGGACCAACACCCGGCTCAGCCTCTCAGTGAACCGCTGAGAGGCTGAGCCGGCCGCTCCAGCCCCCTCCACAGCCCGGCACTCCAGTGAGCGTGGAGGGGGCAGAGCAGAGAGCTGTGACTGACAGTCAGCAGCTCTCTGCTCATGGAGCTGTGAGAATCGGCGTAGTCAGTGTAGAGGTGCCGGGGGACAGATGCTGCACCCACCTAGGTATATAAAAAAAAAAAGACCATACTTCTCTTTTAAGGCATCAGCATGCCAAGACATTTTGGACAATTTCATGCTCCCAACTTTGTGGGAAGAGTTTGGGGATGGCCCCTTCCTATTCCAACATGACTGCGCACCACTGCACAAAGCAAGGCCCATAAAGACCTTTAAACCCATTAAAACATGTCAAACACATTTAGAAAATGCAAACCGCACCGCACCGAAAATGCATCAACTGCAGCCTGCAGGTGTGAAGCTAGCCTAAATATTAAGGCTCAGTTCACACCTATGCGTTTTTTAATCCTTTTTGAAGAAACAAACTACAGTCCATTTAACATGGTTTCCTATGGGACACGTTCACATCTATGCTTTTTTCAGCCGGTGCTTTTTGGAGAGGGTCAGAGACTTTTTTAAAAGCAAAACAGTGCATTTTTGGTTTAATAGACTTCAATGGAGGAGCTGCAGAAAAGCATTGCCGCAGCGATTTTGCCGCAAATAGCGTTTTGTGATTCTTAACCACTTCCTGCCCACCATATGACGTCCAGTCAGGATAGGCCGCTAGCGCACGTATCTCCAATCCCAGTAAAGAGACTATGACGTAGGCTCTTTACCATGTTATCAGCTGTGTCCAATCACAGCTGATCACAGTGTAAACAGGAAGGGCCGTTTATTGGCTTTTCCTCCACTCGCACTGACAGGCGCGGGTAGAGGAGAGCCGAGCAGCGGGGGAGGTCATGCCCTGATACTCAGCGCATTGATTATTAGTGCAGACCCATCGAGGATACCCACTTCAGACCACCAGGTGAGCCCACCAGGGGTGCCAATCAGTGCCCTTTAGGATGGCACTCTGTGCCCATCATTGATGCCTGTCAGTGCCTCCTGATCAGTGCTACTATCAGTGCCAGCCATCAGTGCCCAACAGTGCCGCCTATAAGTGCCCACCAGTGCCACCTATGAGTGCCCATCAGTGCCGCCTACCAGTGCCCATCAGTGCTGCACATCAGTGCTGCAAATAAGTGCCTCCTCATTAGTGCCCGTCAGTGCAGCCTCTTCAGTGCTCATCAGTGAAGAAGAAAACGTACTTATTTACAAAGTTTTGTAACAGAAACGAAGAAAAATGTTTTTTTTAAAAAATAATTTTGGTCTTTCTTTATTTGTAGCAGTGGTAGCTGGTGTTTTTTTTTGGGGGGGGGGGAGGGTGGTAAGCAACCACCCTCTCGTTGGTCAGTCGGCGGCATCTCAGTACCCCCCCCCACACTTACCCCATCGGTTGCGGGCTTCATTGGGCAGTGGCGGGCTTTGGCGGGCTGCGGGCTCCTGTGTCTTCTGTGTGGCTCCCCCTTTCGTCTCTTAAGCGCCCAATAGGATCGCCTGTTCTTTCAGCCAATCGGGTGACAGGTCTCAGACCCGCTACCTGATTGGGTCTGTGCCCATGTGCACCTAATGAACGGGCTGCCACTGATTTATAGCGCAAAAAATAAAAAACCCAGTGGTGATTAAATATCACCAAAAGAAAACTTTATTTGTGGGAAAAAAATAAAATAAAAATTTCATTTGGGTACAGTGTGTAGCGTGACCGCGCAATTGTGATTCAAAATGTGACAGCGCTGAAAGCTGAAAATTGGCCTGGGCATGAGGGGGGTGAAAGTGCTATGAGTAAGCGCCTCTAGGTTGGCGTGAAACGCGTTAGCAATTCTTCTCTTGTCTGTACACATGGATTTGGATTCATTAAATTATTGCAAAGGAGTGCGGTCGTCCGGAGTTTCTTTCTGCATATCTGAAAGTGCCCGGTATTGAAGTGGTTAATCCACCCAACGACAAACTGGCCAAAAAAAAGCATCAATGCAAAAAACAAAATGCATCAAAAAACGTGCAAAAAATGCATCAGAAACACGAGTGCAAAATGCACAGCAAAAAGCACTGCTGAAACGGATCAAAAGCAAAGTGCATAGAAGTGATCCGAGCCTCACACTGTAAGATGAGAAGCTTCAGATCTGCAGATGAGGCCCACGGACGTCGGCTTCCCAGTTCTCCGACTGCTGGGAAGTCTTCAAGCCACGAAGGGTTAATCCTGTACGTTGCACAGGATGTGCGCTACATGTGCGTGCACGCCTTCCTTTCTACAGGAACGTAAGGGCGCTATAGGCTGAAGGCAGATTGATAAGGGAGAGGAGTTTATTATCTCCAGGTGTGACACACATTCTGCTCTTCTTCTGCCTTTACTTCCTTATAAACTCGCAGATTTCTGCCATTAGCTTAACTAGCGGCTGTAAACGATCATTTTTGTGGCCGGCTGCAAGGTGTTGTCGTTGTCGTTCTGTAAAACCTAAAATAACTTTCCCCCCCTTGGTCGGCAAATTGTGCTTTTATGGACTGGAACAGTAAAAAGCCACGGAGACATTTGCATTTCAGTTGTTGCTGTTTAACCACTTTAACCACTTCAGCCCTGGAAGGATTTACCCCATTCCTGACCAGAGCACTTTTTGTGATTCGGCACTGCGACGCTTTAACTGACAATTGCGCGGTCGTGCGACGTTGTACCAAAACAAAATTTGCGTCCTTTTTTCCCCACAAATAGAGTTTTCTTTTGGTGGTATTTGATCACCTCTGCCGTTTTTATTTTTTGCTCTATAAACCAAAAAAGAGCGACGATTTTGAAAAAAAATGATATATGGTATTGAGCAGAGCCATGAAAAATTAACAAATATATCAAAGAACTATATAAACACTCCAAAAAAAAACGTGAAGGAAGTGCAAAATAAAACAGTGTAAAATAAAAATATACTATAAAGTGTCCAGTGCTCCAATTCATAATTCAATAAAATGCAATGTGCTAAGAAGGTATAGGGGCATGGGTGTCCGCAGAACTTTTTCCAGGGTGGGGGGGCATAATTTCAAGGTCATCCATGCTCTGCCCCTTTATAACAATGTCATAATTACATTATGACAGTCAGAGACTGCAGACGTAGTACAGGAGATGGTCAGAGACTGCAGACATGATCCAGGAGATGGTCAGAGACTGCGGACATGATACAGAAGATGGTCAGAGACTGCGAACATGATACAGGAGACAGTCAGATACTGCAGACATGGTACAGGAGATGGTCAGAGACTGTGGACATAGTACAGGAGATGGCCAGAGACTGCAGACATAGTACAGGATACGGTCAGAGACTGCATACATTGTACAGGATACGGTCAGAGACTGCGGACATGGAACAGGAGACAGTCAGAGACTGCATACATAGCACAGGAGACAGTCAGAGACTGCATACATGGCCCAAGAGACTGTCAGAAACTGCATACATGGCTCAAGAGGATAAGGACCTAGTGGGGAACCCCTGATCTGATCCCTGATTCCAGGGGGGGGCAATTGCCCCCCCTTGCCCCTACCTGCGGACGCCCATGTATAGGGGTTGATTTACTAAAACTGAAAGGTGCAAAATCTGGTGCAGCTCTGCATAGAAGCCAATCAGTTTCCAGGTTTTGTTGCCAAAGCTTCATTGAAGAAGCTGAAGTTAGAAGCTGATTGGCTACCATGCACAGCTGCAGCAGATTTTGCACTTTCTAATTTTAGTAAATCAACCCCCATAGTCTCTTGTAGGTGGAGCAAAATGAAGCCAATCAACCATATGATACAAATCCCAGTCCTTGTAGTTCTTTTGTAAATAATGTTCCACCGAAGAGAGGTATGCACCAATAATATGCCACCAAGGAATAGATACAAACAAATTCTCCACCATGCGCAATGGCCGCTCGCCTTATTCCCTTAGGGAATGCGCATGTCGCTCTTAAGGCCTCATAGACACGGGTGTATGCAAAACAATAATCCAAACGTCGGGCCCGACTTCAGGGAAAAATCTGTGTTTTTTTCTGGCGTTTTGCATCAGCATTAATGAGCGTTAGTGAGCGCTGGCGCCAACAGGCGTTTTTTTTTTTTTTTAATTCCCCTGTTATTTTTTAACCTGAAAACACCGGCGTCAAAAACGCTGGTTAACGACGGTACGGGGTTAGTGAGCATTTTGCCAGCTTAGCTTTAAAAACGCCAAAACGCTACAGCCTCGGAAAGCCTCGTACACGCGGGTCGACAATCGTATACAACATATGTATGCTGAATCGACCGTTAGTACGACGGTCGTACAACAGAAGTTGTATGAGCAGACTAGAAAAATTGGTAGTACCAACAAGCGCTCATACGACCGTTGTATCGTGTGTACAGAGCAGTTGGTACAACAAGTTGTATTGTGCAAAACACGCATGCTCAGAAGTCAGGAACGGCCGGATGCTAATTACATGCACCTGAACTTTCTCTATATATGTTTATAACACGTCACTACATTCAGCTTGGTCGTACGATCGCTTAGTGCATTTCATTACGCGAGATATACGATTTGAGCCGTTCCGTCGTACGATCGTCGACCCGTGTGTTCGAGGCTGAATGCGCTGGTCCCGCGTTCTATTTACAGCTCATTAATGCTGATGCAAAACGCCGAAAAAACGCAGATTTTTCCTGACGTCTGGCACGACATTTGAATTATTTTTTTGCATACACCCGTGTGTATGAGGCCTTAAGAGCGACATGCGCATTCCCTAAGGGAATAAGGTGAGCGGCCATTGCACATGGTGGAGGATTTGTTTGTATCTATTCCTTGGTGGCATATTATTGGTGCATACCTCTCTTCGGTGGAACATTATTTACAAAAGAACTACAAGGACTGGGATTTGTATCATATGATTGATTGGCTTCATTTTGCTCCACCTACAAGAGACTATGGGGGTTGATTTACTAAAACTGGAGAGTGCAAAATCTGCTGCAGCAGTGCATGGTAGCCAATCAGCTTCTAACCTCAGCTTGTTCAATTAAGCGTTGACAACAAAACCTGGAAACTGATTGGTTTCTATGCAGAGCTGCACCAGATTTTGCACCTTTCAGTTTTAGTAAATCAACCCCTATACCTTGTTTTTGGCACTTCTTAGCACATTGCACTTTATTGAATTATGAATTGGAGCACTGGACACTTTATAGTATATTTTTATTTTACACTGTTTGATTTTGCACTTTATTCACGTTTTTTTTTTGGAGTGTTTATATAGTTCTTTGATATATCTGTTATTTATTCACGGCATACCATATATAATTTTTTTTCAAAATTGTCGCTCTTTTTTTGGTTATAGCGCAAAAAATAAAAACGGCAGAGGTGATCAAATACCACCAAAAGAAAACTCTATTTGTGGGGAAAAAAGGACGCAAATTTTGTTTGGGTACAACGTCGCACGACCGCGCAATTGTCAGTTATAGCGTTTTTTGGAGTGTTTATATAGTTCTTTGATATATTTGTTATTTGTTCATGGCGCTGCTCCATACCATATATAATATTCATAGTACAGGTGTTAGTGACGCTTGAGGAGTTGGCAGCTGTGTTTTATACATAGAGTTGTACTATGCACATTGCGTTTTGTATATATTGTAGTCATAGTGAGTAGCGCACAAGTCACTTTACTCTCTAATTTTGATAAAAAAATTATTTTTTTTACTTTTTGCTATAATACATATCCAAAAAAAAAAAAAAATATATATATATATATATATATATATACAAATGTATTCATCAGTTTAGGCCAAAATGTATTCTTCTACATATTTTTGGTAAATAAAATCGCAATAAGCGTATATTGATTGGTTTGCACAAAAGTTATCACGGCTACAAATTATGAGAATTGATTTATGGCGTTTTAATATTTTTTTTTTTACTGGTAATGGCGACAATCTGCAATTTTTATCAGGACACTTTTGAGACTTTATTGGGACCAATGACATTTATACAGCGATCAGAGCTAAAAAAATAGCCACTGATTTTACAAACTGGAATCAGCCCCACTTTACCTATCATCAGTAGAGTGATAATCTTCATTCCCCAAGATACATGAACTATATGGGATTGGCCAAACGCAGGTGGGTATAATCCCCCTCCCCCTCCCTCTTATATACTCCTCTTACCCCCCCTTCTTTTTTTTTTTTCTTGTCTTTCTCTTTCTTTTTCTCTTCCCTCTCCCTGGCTATGAGGGGGACTTTGGATTCGGGGGACCAGGGTTGGGTCAAGGGGCACGAGCCATGGCCCACCCATTGCTCTCCCAAACCTGGAGGCCTCCAATTTCATCCGCAACTTAGTAACAACAAGGGGGCACAAAGATTCACCCCTAGCAATCGCAACATATTTTACATGTTGTTGATGCTCTCTATTTCACTGCGAGATGGTGATATTAACAGTGTATGGCTCGGGATGAGGTGGGCAACCTGGCCTTGCAGTCAGGAACTTAGGGACTTGCCGAATACAGGGCCATTTTAATAGCATCATGGGCCCCTGGGCAAAGTAATGCACTGTGCCCCTACCAGCCTGCCCCAATTTATGCACCTACTCTCAAGAATTAAAGTATAAATAGTTGATAGGATTAAACATATATTTATAAGTACTTTTAATAAAATCAATTTTAAACAATATAAAAAGCATTCCATAAACCAAAGACTAATCAACATAAAGGGCACAGTAAAGGGGTGGAGGCAAAAGGGCACAGTACAGGGGTGGAGGCAGAATGGCTCAGTACAGGGGCGGAGGCAGAAGGGCACAGTATAGGGGTGGGGGCAGTAGAGCACAGTAAAGGGGTGGAGGCAGAAGGGCACATTACAGGGGTGGAGGCAGAAGGGCACATTACAGGGAGGTCAGGAGGGCAAAATACTGGGATCAGGAGGGCACAGTACAGGTTCCAGGACGCTGTTTAGGACACGGCCATCCTGGGACAGCTTAGTAAAAAGCATGACTGGCCCAAAAATCTGGGACAGTTGGCAAGTATGATGTAATACAAGACAATAATGGGGCCCCCATGCCCATGGGGCCCCTGGGTAGTGCCCAGGGGTGCCCATGCATTAAGACAGCCCTGGCCAAATAGGGAGCTCCACCACCCCTAAATGAGACTTCAACATCGCCTTCAGGTGCTCAGGGGACCGGAGCCTTCATATATGGTGACCCATGCTGTCTTTTTTATACTTTGTAAATGCTAATTATAAGAATATGCAACATTTTACTATGTAACCGCAAATAAGGTGCCTTGTATTTCTACGTTTGCTTACTGAAAATATGTTCAATAAAATTTTTTGATACAAAAAAAAAAATAGCCACTGATTACTGTATAAATGTCACTGGCAGGGAAGGGGTTAAACTGCAGGGGGCAATCAAAGGGTTAACTGTGTTCCCTAGGTGTGTTCTAACTGTGTGGGGGCTGGACTGGCAGGGGCATAAGAGATCTAATTGATCCAGATGATAGGGATCAGTAGATCTCTGTCATGCCCACTGACATAACAGGGAACCGCCATGTTTACATCGGCGGTTCCCCGTTCTTCCTCTGTATTAGGTGATCGCGGGTCACCGGCGGACATCGAGTTCACCCGACCCTCACTCAGGGAGCACACGGCGACCCCGAGATCGCCGTTTATATATGGCGATTCGCGCTACGCTGCCACTTTGCAGCAGTAAAAAGATGTGAGACGGTCGGCAAGTGGTTAACCAATTCAGCCCCGGAAGGATTTCCCCACTTAATTGGGCAGCACAGTGGTGCACTGGATAGCACTTTCGCCTGGCAGCAAAAGGGTCACTGGTTCGAAATCCTAACCACGACACTACCTGCCTGGAGTTTGCATGTTCTCCCTCTGCCTGCATGGGTTTCCTCCGGATGCTCCGGTTTCCTCCCACACTCCAAAGCCATACTGGTAGGTTAATGTGATCCTGTCTAAATTGGCCCTAGTATATGAATGAATGTGCGTTAAGCCCCGTACACACGGTTCGACCGTTGTATGCGAAATCGATCGTTCATGTGCGTGATTAGAACAGTCGAACATACGACGGTCGTACAAGGGAGTTGTATGAGCAGACTAGAAAACTTGGTCGTACCAACAAGCGCTCATACGACCGTTGTATCGTGTGTACAGAGAAGTTGTATTGTGCAAAACACGCTCAGAAGTCAGGAACGGCCGGATGCGAATTACATGCACCTGAACGTTCTTCTACGGTCGCACGATCGTGAAGTGCAGTCAGTATGCAAGTTACATTATGCAACATACGATTTGCGCCGATCGTACGCACGATCGTCATCCCATGTGTACGAGGCTTTAGGGACCTTAGATTGTAAGCTCCTTTAGGATAGGGACTGATGTGAATGTACAATGTATATGTAAAGCGCTGCGTAAATTGACGGCACTATATAAGTACCTGAAATAAAATAAAATAATAAAATGATCCTGCACAGCGCGGCCACCCTGTAGCAGTTCTATGGGGCAGTCGGCAAGGGGTATATTTTCACCAGTATTTGGGAGAAATAAAAATTCTGCATTTCGCTCCTCACTACTAATTATTTTGGGTAAAGTAAATGACTTTTCTTTACAGTAAGGTATCAGATAAGCCCAGAATGGTTTACTGGAGCATTTTTGTGATCTTGACTCCTTGTTCCAACTCTGCGCCTTGCTTCTTCGGTATTTCGGCATCAAACACATCATATGCCCGCATTGCTTGACGTACTTGTAATCTAACTTGAACTGATCAGCCATGGCATTGTGACTTGAAACGCGTCAGCCCTCAAAAAACTTTTGCAAGATCATTTACACCCCCCTCTGATTTTGTTTGGATGGCTTTTTTTTTTCCTGCGAGACATAAAAAAAAAATAAAAAAAGGACAAAAAAGACACCACAAAGCTACCAGCTTGTCACTTCATAGAGAATTTCAAAGGCTTTTCCATATTACTAACTAAGTAGATGCACATTTAAAAAAAGGAATCTTCATGCATTCAAGGTGACAAGTAAATGCTAAGGTTTGAACTTCATCTGTGCTATTGTCAATAACTGAATATTTTATACTGTTTAGTATAATAGCAAAATTATGGGTATTTCTCAAATCATTCATCAAAGGTAGAAAGAAGACAAAAAAACAACAAAGAAAAATCAGATTTCAAAAAAAAAAAAAAGTTTTGTTATTCAAAGAAAGGATGACTCAATATCAGAGAATGTCACCATTGTTATTTGAAAAGGGAAGAATTGTTTCTTTTCTCTTACCAAATGTTAATCACTTTTAAGTGAACAGTAAAGTTTTTTTATCCTGTTCTTTTTTTTTTCTTTCTGATAAGAATTTTGTTGATAACAAATCAGAATAAAAATGAGAGAAATGCAATTCTAATACAAAACAGCACAAGTCTCACATGGAATCTAAGGCAGGCCACACATTACGCAATTTTCTTTATTTCAACCACGAAAAACCAAGAAAATTGCTCGATTCCCCCATCAACATCATCAGTGTTGATGAGGGAATCCCTCCCGCTGCGCTATTTTGTGGCAGGTTGTCCCCGCCATCAGAATACAATGATCACGGCTGGCGCTTTCGCTGCCAGCAGTGAAGGAACTGAAAAATAAATTGACAGGCTGGTTGTACTGAAGTCGATCGATAGATCAGCTTTGGTACAACCAGCCTGCCCATACATGGATCGAAATTTGGCCAGATCAGCATCCACCTTTGGTCATCTTAACCACTTGCCGACCCGATATACGGCGGCAGGTTGGCACGATCCATCGTTTAAGACAGGGGTCCTCAAACTATGGCCCTCCAGTTGTTCAGGAACTACAATTCCCATCATGCCCAGTCATGTCTGTGAATGTCAGAGTTTTACAATGCCTCGTGGGATGTGTAGTTCCGCAACAGCTGGAGGGCTGTAGTTTGAGGATCCCTGGTTTAAGAGATCGAGTTGCAGCGCCAGAGCCAATGCGCGTGGCCGGCGGCCGCGATGTCCGCCGGCCACCCGCGATCGCTCCTCGCAGAGCCAGAACGGGGATCTGTCAATGTAAACAAACAGATCCCCGTTCTGTCAGGAAGGTAGCGAGAGATCGTCTGTGCCCAGTGATCGGGAACAGCGATCTCTCTCCTCCTCCAGTCAGTCCACTCCCCCCCCTACACAATTAGAAACACCTCCCAGGGAACACATTTAACCCCTTGATCACCCCCTAGTGTTTCCCCTTCCCTGCCAGTGACATTTATACAGTAATCAGTGCATTTTTATAGCACTGACCGCTGTATAAATGAAACGAATTCCCAAAAAAGTGTCAAAAGTGTCCGATCTGTCCGCCGCAATGTCACAGCCCCGCTAAACAGCGCAGATCACTTTGTAGACGCTATAACTTTTGCGCAAACCAGTCAATAAACTCTTATTGTGATTTTATTTATGAGAAATATGTAGTAGAATACATATTGGCCTAAACTGATGAAGAAATTAAAAAAAAAAGTAAAAAAAAAATATTTTTTTTTTTCAAAATTGTCGGCAAAAACTAATAAATGCAGAGGTGATCAAATACCACCAAAAGAAAGCCCTATTTGTGGGGGGAAAAAAGACGTCAATTTTATTTAGGTACAACGACCACGCAATTGTCAGTTAAATTGACGCAGTGCCTTATCGCAAAAATGGCCTGGTCATTAACCATTTCAATACTATGCACTTAGAACACTTCCCTACCAGACCAATTTTCAGCTTTCAGTGCTCTCACACTTTGAGGGACAATTACTCTGCCATGCTACATTGTATCCAAACAACATTTTTAGCATTTTTTTCTTACAAATAGAGCTTTCTTTTGGTGGTATTTAGTTCCTGATGCGTTTTTTATTTTTTGCGACATAAGTGAAAAAACAGCAAAAATTCTGAAAAAAAACAACTTTTTTTTAGTTTCTACTGTAAAATTTTGCAAAAAAATAAATTTTCTTCATAAATGTGGGCCAAAATGTATACTGCTACCTATCTTTGGTAAAAATAACCCAAATTAGTGGATATTATTTAGTCTGTGTGAAAGTTGTAGAGTCTACAAGCTATGGTGCAAATCACTGAAAATTGATCATATCTGATAACACCTGATGTACTGAAGGCCGATCTCAATTCTTGAGACCCTAACAAGTAAGGAAAGTACAAATACGCCCCAAATGACCTCTTTTTAGAAAGTAGACATTCCAAGGTATTTAGTAAGAGGCATGGTGAGTTTTTTCACGGTTTAATTTTTTCCCAGAATTCTTTGCAAAATCAAGATTTTTTTTTTTTTTTTTTTTAATCACAAAATTTTCATTATAACAGGTTATTTCTCTCACATGGCATATACATACCACAAACTACACCCCAAAACACATTCTACTACTCCTCCTGAATATGGCGATACCACATGTGTGGGACATTTTCACAGCCTGGCCACACACAGACGCCCAGCATTGACATAGCACCTTCAGGCGTTTTACAAGCATTTCTCAACCATCTATTACACTTTTGAGGGCCCTGGAGCACCAGAACAATAGAATAACCCACAAAATGACCCCATTTTGGAAAGCTAACACCCCAACATATAATCAATGAGGCATATTGAGTCTTTTGAATGGTTCATTTTTTTCCAGAAGTTTTTGGAAAATGTGGAAAAAAAATGAAAACGCATTTTTTTTACACAAAGTTGTCCATTTATAAGATATTTTTTATCACATAGCATGCACATAGCAAAAATGGCACCCCAAAATACATTCTGCTACTCCTCCTGAGTATGGCGATACCACGTGTGAGACTTTTACACAGCCTGGCCACATACAGAGGCCCAACATTGATGTAGCACCCTCAGGCATTCTACGAGCATAAATTACACATCACATTTCTCAACTACCTGTTACACTTTTGAAGGCCCTGGACCACCAGGACAATGGAATAACCAACAAAATGACCCCATTTTGGAAAGCTAACACCCCAACGTATAATTTATGAGGCATAGTGAGTCTTTTTAATGGTTCATTTTTTTCAGAGGTTTTTGGAATATGTGGGAAAAAAAATGAAAACACATTTTCTTTTACACAAAGTTGTCCATTTATATGATATTTCCAACACATAGCATGTGCATAGCAAAAATTACACCCCAAAATACATTCTGCTACTCCTCCTGAGTATAGCAATACCACGTTTGTGAGACTTTTACACAGCCTGGCCACATAGAGAGGCCCAACATTGAAGTAGCACCGTCAGGCATTTTAAAAGCATAAATTACACATCTCATTTTCTGACTACCGATCACATTTTGAAGGCACTCCATATTTCTAACACATAGCATGTACATACTAAATAACAAAAGATTACCTGTCGTTATGTAGTGCAGTGGTCCACAGAGGAGAGCAATCAGTCCAGGCAGCAGGCAGGGATGTGGTCAGCGACAGCAATTGTCCAGGCAGCAGGCAGGAATACTGTCCATAGTTCGTACAGGTAGAGATACTGTCAGCACAGCCAAAGCACAGCCAAAGCATTGTTCCAGGGTAGCAGGCAGAGACATCCACGCATAAATACTATCCATAGTCAGTAGAGGCAGCAGGCAGAGATATGGTCAACACAGCCAATGTATTGGTCCAGGCAGCAGGAAGAAACATGGTCCAGATAGTCCTGGGTCATTACAGGCAGCAATATGGTCAGCACAGCCAACGTATAGTCCCGGGTCATTAGAGGCAGCAATATGGTCAGCACAGCCAAAGTATTGGTCCAGGCAGCAGGAAGAAACATGGTCCAAAAAGTCCTGGGTCATTACAGGCAGCAACATGGTCAGCACAGCCAAAGTATTGGCCCAGGCAGCAGGAAGAAACATGGTCCAGATAGTCCTGGGTCATTACAGGCAGCAATATGGTCAGCACAGCCAAAGAATAGTCCCGGGTCATTAGAGGCAGCAATATGGTCAGCACAGCCAAAGTATTGGTCCAGGCAGCAGGAAGAAACATGGTCCAAAAAGTCCTCGGTCATTACAGGCAGCAACATGGTCAGCACAGCCAACGTATTGGTCCAGGCTGCAGGAAGAAACACGGTCCAGAAAGTCCTGGGTCATTACAGGCAGCAATATGGTCAGCACAGCCAAAGTATTTTTCCAGGCAGCAGGAAGAAACATGGTCCATAAAGTCCTGGGTCACTACAGGCAGCGATATGGTCAGCATAGCCAAAAGTATTGGTCCAGGCAGCAGGAAGGACCATCAAGCTTAGGGCCAGGGGGACAGGGGTAGAGGCTTCTCCCACCCAAACGCTTTGAAGCCTCCGGGAAACCAGACCCTGTTCTGGGAACAAAGAAAGCCAAAAACTGGTTTTCTATACTCCGAACGCTTTTTCTGGAGCCCCTCACATATGTGAGACCCCTGTCTACTAAAGTAGAAGGGCAAAAGATCAGTCTAAGTGGCAGGCAAAAGACATGGTCAATTAACAGGCCGAGGTCGATTTTATCAGCTGTTTACCCTGATCGGCGATCACCGCGTTGTCCCCCCCCCTCGGGCGCGCGGTACACTGTTATCCTGAGGACGTCATATGACGCCCAGTCAGGATAACTCAGCCACTTCCCGGCCGTCATTCTGTATACGGTGGTCGGGAAGTGGTTAAGGAGGTAAATCCTTCTGGGGCTGAAGTGGTTAAAGTATTTGTAAACCCACACCTTGTCAAACAACCTATTCCGTTTATAATAGAAATGTAAGGCAAAACATTTGTGTGGATTTTTCTTAATTACCAGGACGCCTTCCATAATGCGACTCATATACAAAAATGCTTACCTCTCTGTGGGCAGCAAGTTCAAACTCTACTGTCTTCAAGTGATAAAGCCTCCAAAAGAATCTTGAGATCTGACAACTTTCAGGTGCCCAGTCCCCTGCTACATTCAGTGGTGTCTCCCATCAGCCCTTACATCCCTATTGTGTCTTGTAGTGACAGATTGAACTGCAGCATGCAGCAGGGGGATGCAGGCATTCGCCTTTACAAGAAGTGAACGCTAATGATTCTACCAAAGGCTTTAGCACTTGTAGACATCAGAATTCACACCCATAAGAGAGTATTCAGCTTCTTCTATTGCAGGAGCCATTTTTTAGATTTTTGGAATAAATAAGAATAAACTTGTCTTCTACATAGTTACCAAAAGTATTAGGATGCCTGCCTTTACATGCACATGAAATTTAATGGCATCCCAGTCTTAGTCCGTAGGGTTCAATATTGAGTTGGCCCACCCTTTGCAGCTATAACAGCTTCAACTCTTCTGGGAAGGCTGTCCACAAGGTTTAGGAGTGTCTGTGGGAATGTTTGACCATTCTTTCAGAAGCACATTTGTGAGGTCAGGCACTGATGTGGATGAGAAGGTCTGGCTAGCAGTCTTCGCTCTAATTCATCCCAAAGGTGTTCTATCGAGTTGAGGTCAGGACTCTGTGCAGGCCAGTCAAGTCCCCCAACCCAAACTCGCTTATCCATGTCTTTATGTGCACTGGTGCACAGTCATGTTGGAACAGGAAGGGGCCATGCCCAAACTGTTCCCACAAAGTTGGGAGCATGAAATTGTCCAAAATGTCTTGGTATGCTGATGCCTTAAGGCAGTGTTTTTCAACTCCAGTCCTCAAGGCACACCAACAGGTCATGTTTTCAGGATTTCCCTCAGATGAAACAGCTGTGGTAATTACTAAGGCAGTGAAACTGATCAAATCACCTGTGCAAACTCATGGAAATCCTAAAAACATGACCTGTTGGTGTGCCTTGAGGACTGGAGTTGAAAAACACTGCCTTAAGGGTCCCCTTGACTAGAACTAAGGGGCCAAGCCCAACTCCTGAAAAACAACCCCACACCATAATCCCCCATCCACCAAATGATTTGGACCAGTGCACAAAGCAAGGTCCATAAAGACATGGATGAGCGAGTTTGGGGTTTGAGGAGCTTGACTGGCCTGCACAGAGTCCTGACCTCAACCCAACAGAACACCTTTGGGGTGAATTAGAGCGGAGACAGGCCTCCCTGTCCAAAATCAATGCCTGGCCTCACAAATGGAAGAATGGTCAAACATTCCCATAAACCTTGTGGACAGCCTTCCCAGAAGAGTTGAAGCTGTTGTAGCTGCAAAGGGTAGGCCAACTCAATTAAAGTTCATGTGCATGTAAAGGAAGGTGTCCCAATACTTTTGGTAATAAAGTGTATATTGTAATATTTTTTTTTAAAGGCATATAGAAAACAGAAAGAGAACATAGCTCAGAAAATTAAGAAGTAAAGGTTATAGCCAGAATAGTCGGAAAGGAACATCTGTTTTTCGATTGGCATATTTGATTTGGCTAGAGAATACAGCACCAAAGTGGCCTGATGCATAATGAGGATAAAATTTAATAAACAGGCTTGGATATTTTATACATCGCTAGAAAGTCTCAGTTCTGTGTCTGTACTCTGAAGGGAAATTTGAGCAATGATCACTACTGAGCACAAACAGCATATAGAAGATAAATGTGGTTCAAGCGGAGCAGAAGTAACGCATGCATATAATAATAAGTTCAAAAGTTTGTCATGTGGCAAGACGGGAGTCCTTATTAAACAGATTTACTGACCAAGCCTTAATGTTCCCAAGGCAGTTGCTTATCGTACATATGTCCTCTTGTCAGTCCATTTCATGCGTCAATGTGATGTTATGGTCTTCAGAGCAGACATACACATTGCTGGGATTGAGTTCACAAAACTAACAAAGAAAGTTTAAAATAAGATGGTTGAGAAGGTTGCATAGAAGTCATTTTTTAGGGTTATAGGGTATTTGGGCAAGCAAAGCAAAATACAACTCTGTATCATCATCTTACTATTAAAGGTTATGCCAACCCTAACAATGGATGTTCCTTATTTAGTAACTTTAAAGCAGGGGTAGGCAACCAGTAGCCCTCCAGCTGTTGTGGAACTACATTTCCCATGAGGCATTGCAAGGCTGGCAGTTACAATTACTCCCAGAGGCATGATGGGACTTGTAGTTCTCCAACAGCTGGAGGACCCCAGGTTGCCTACCCCGCTTTAAAGCCTAAGTGCAGCCAAAATTACAAACAAAAAAATCAGCACAAGAGACAATACACAGCCAGTAGGACATGTCCCTTGTACTGATTCCTCTTCTGTTATTAGAAATCTTCCTCAGTCCATGTCCTCACCCCCGCCCCTGCCTTCGTAACCTACCAGTGTGGCGGGGGGCTAATACAACAAACGGGCTGGCCTGCCACAGTCTCTCAAGTGGTGGACGTACCCATTACTCCACGCACCCGCCATTATGCGTGTGTTCGTATGAACATAAGCACTATCTCTCTGATGGTTGACATAAGGTATCTTCTCATCTGAATAGGTATGATGACCGTTATTCATTCAATGCATTTCTCGGGTCAAAGCCAGCTTCCTCAGGAAACATCAATCAATGCAGCCTGACCAGTACCCATCAATGCAGCCTCACCAGTGCCCATCAATGCACCCTCACCCATGTCCATCAATGCAGCCTCACCAGTGTCCATCAACACAGCCTCATCAGTGCCTATCAATGCAGCCTGACCAGTGCCCATCCAATGCTACCTCACCAATGCCCATCAATGCAGCCTGATCAGTGCCCATCCATGCAGCCTGATCAGTGCCCATCAATGCAGCCTCACCAGTGCCTATCAATGCAGCCTCACCAGTGTCCATCAATGCAGACTGATCAGTGCCCATCAATTCAACATAAGCACTAACTCTCTGATGGTTGACATAAGGCATCTTCTCATCTGAATAGGTATGATGACCTTTATTCATTCAATGCATTTCTCGGGTCAAAGCCAGCTTCCTCAGGAAATATCAATCAATGCAGCCTGACCAGTACCCATCAATGCAGCCTCACCAGTGCCCATCAATGCACCCTCACCTGTGTCCATCAATGCAGCCTCACCAGTGTCCATCAACACAGCCTCATCAGTGCCCATCAATGCAGCCTCACCAGTGTCCATCAATGCAGCCCGATCACTGGAGCAGGGGTGTATAGGGGGGGAGATGAGATGTGGGGGTCAGCTGGGGGTGTCAGGGTCCCTCACCTGGCAGCTCAGCAGGTCCTTGCACATCACGGCCTCCTGGGGGGGTGATGCTCCTGGTCCTGGGGTCAAGTTGCAGCCAGCGCTCAGCCGAGCAGTCTGAGCCAGTCATAGGCATCCCCTGATGCACCCTGCCTTTGCCTGCCTCCAAGAATCCGGTTTCCGGGAGTTGTAGTTTCCTCTGCGCTCTTTCCTTGAGCGTGGATTACAATTCCCGTAATGCGACAGAGGCTATACTCCCGCCCCTGGCCCGACTTCCTAGAGAACAAAAAAAATGTCAGTGGCCGCCGGGTGCCGGCCAATTTCAACATAATTTAGGGCGGCCTGGGGGGCAATTGCCAATCCCCCCTGACCAGCAGTACTCTCTGCTGTATTCTCTTGCTCCTCTCTGTGCCTCCTGTCCAGGGCCCCTCTGGATTCTGTAAGAGGTTCCTGTCTGCACCCTGTTCTGTCCGCACCCAAGCCCTGGCCCAAGGTCACCCCCCCCAGACTGGGAGGCCCCAACAGCCTAGCACTCCATCTTCATTTCTTCCATCCAAACTCTCCTCCCCAGCTGGGCTAACCCTGGGAACTTAAGGAGGCCTGTCCCCTGCCAATCCAGGCTGGGGATTGGTCAGGGCTCCTCAATATACCTCAGGTGGCTACACCCCCCTTCCACTCCTCTTTTTCCAGCGCTTTCTAGAAGAAAGAGGGTGGTAACCAAGGAGTGACACCACCTGTGAGTCATCAGCTGCTACCCTGAGTCACTCCCAGCCCAGTAAACCAAAACAAACAGGCCTAGCTGCCAGCTAGGCCTGCTCAAATTTACCTAAACTTACAAAAACTTACTTTAGCACACTACCTTGAGTAGAGGGTGCTACATACAGATGATAATATATTTATATCAGCAAGGAACAAAAGTGAGTACAACCCTAAGTGAAAATGTTCAAATTGAGCCCAAAGAGTCAATATTTTGTGTGTCCACCATTATTTTCCAGCACTGCCTTAACCATCTTGGGCATGGAGTTCACCAGAGCTTTACAGGTTGCCACTGGAGTTCTCTTCTGCTCCTCCATGACAACATCAAAGAGCTGGTGGATGTTAGAGACCTTGCGCTCCTCCACCTTCCGTTTGAGGATTTTGAGGGGACAGTAAATTTACACTGTAATACAAGCTGTACACTCACTACTTTACATTGTAGCAAAGTGTCATTTCTTCAGTGTTGTCACATGAAAAGATAGAATAAAATATTTACAAAAATGTGAGGGGTGTACTCTCTTTTGTGAAATACTGTACATGGATATGTGAACAACATGCACAAATGTAAAAGCAAGATGGCGTCCGCCTTGGCCTCCTATAGTTTGCTTACAGTTAGGCTCATTTTCAACTTCTATTTAAATGGGGATGTTGGTACCAATTTTGTTTAAATATTTCATGAATCAACACTTCTTTTCTAAAAGTTACAGATCAAAGACACCTGGGAAACAGACAGGCATAAAAATTGTATGGCGGTCATGGGACTTTAAATGAGGCTTGTCATGAGAAAAAAAAGTAATCATTGATTGTAGTATCTATGAGTATTCATTTTATTGCTAATAGTATAAAATCCATCATTACATGATCATGGAAATCATTGCCCGAATAAAAGCCAATACATATAGACAAAGCACATGATTAAATGTATATATAAATTCATCTGTGTTAAGTACACGATAGTGTATTTACATAAAAGCATAGCAAATGACATAAAACTGTTGACCAATATCTCTTGATGTCAAATGAAACTCGACGCGTTTCGTGGAGCCTGTCCACTCATCAGGAGTTGCATACAAGAGGTGTCTATAAATGATTAAAAAATATATACATGTGATATAATGGTCAATGGTTCCCAAATGGGGAAGAAAGAGAAGTCTGAAGGGGACAGACTATCCCTATACTTACATATTGGCTCAGAAGGAATCAAACCCAGCGTCAGAGGCAGGGAGAGCAGGCGTCCAAATACGTCTGACCCAGGGCTGAGGCAGAATGAACTGCCCGAGTCCCAGGGAACGACCAAAAAGAACCAGCCGGTCATCAACTAACAATCCATGGTGTAGTGAGTTGTATGTGAAAATCAGATAAGATCTAAAAAATAATATATATATATATGTATAAGTGACTGGGTTTGTCATGCTAACATCCCACATTGCCAGGAAGACATGAGGCACCTGAGCCAGAAACACGCACACACAACCCGCCCATCTCCAGTGTCTGAGATGTCAAACTCGCACCCACCCCGCTGTGCAGAGGACATCGCTGGTGGGGGGCGGAGGCATGACCCCAATGTGTGAGAGGGGAAGCCCATCCCCGCCCCAAGGAGGGGCGGGGCAGGCAGCCACTGTCACACGTCGCAACCTCGGGATCAGGTGGGAGCCCAGAATCCCCCACCAAATCAGCATAAGTGAGTGACCATCTGAGCGGTAGCAAGTATAAAAAATGGATGGACAAGGTGTGCTATAGAAAATACACTGTGGCAATAATGCTACTGAATAATCCAGATCAAAAAATTGTGGTGTGACAGATCACGGGGGACCTACGGGTGTCTTCCACCCAAATTACACATAGTAAGGGAGATGTGATCTGGCACCACCACCATGAACAAGCCTCCATCCCTAATTGAGTACAACAAAAAATGGAGGTCATGGGACTTTAAATGAGGCTTGTCATGAGAAGAAAAAGTAATCATCGATTGTAGTATCTATGAGTTTTCACACGTCGGCGTCATGACTGCGCCCCTGCTCTTCCTGCCTCTGGCGCTGGGTTTTATTCTTTCTGAGCCAATATGATGAGTGGACAGGCTCCACGAAACGCGTCGAGTTTCATTTGATGTCAAGAGATATTGGTCAACAGTTTTATGTCATTTGCTATGCTTTTATGTAAATACACTATCATGTACTTAACACAGATGAATTTATATATACATTTAATCATGTGCTTTGTCTATATGTATTGGCTTTTATGCGGGCAATGATTTATATGATCATGTAATGATGGATTTTATACTATTAGCAATAAAATGAATACTCATAGATACTACAAACGATGATTACTTTTTTTTCTCATGACAAGCCTCATTTAAAGTCCCATGACCGCCATTTTTTGTTGTTGTAAAAATTGTATGGGGGTGTGGTGCTTCGATGGAAGGAGGGTTTGGAAGAAGAAGGGGATCCTGAACCCAGAGTCAGAAACATAACTAAACTTGTCATCAATCTATAGACGTAACAAACAATCATTGTTCTGCAAGACAAGCCATCACTGACCTCTGTAGCTGTAGGCACTCTGTAGCAGTTCATTCTTAAAATTCACAGCAGAGGCACTGAAGTTATTCAACTGTTTCGTGTACTAATTTACATATATATTTAAGTAGACACAATTCATGTACTATCACATAAATGTATTTTCGTATCGTTTA
>BLSH010121848.1:1925057-1936332 GCA_018402905.1 Glandirana rugosa | reverse complement strand
CATACCAGCTTCAAGTTGGAAAGACTACCCCCCACACTAAAACATACTGAGGAACCCCTTTGCATTCCTTTATATTTAATTATCAGTGCGTACCAATTTAGAGATGTATTTGGTTTGGTCCCTTAACCTCCCTGGCGGGATGATTATTTCAGATTTTTGGTGCTGAAAGCGGTACGATTATTTTGCATGAAAATTTGGCGTTTTATATTGTAGACCTGTAATTCTTAGGAATAACTCACTTAAATCTGTCCAAACAAGAGTCTAGTAGACATCCCGGGTATGAAAAAGTTTGAAAAATAAAATCATAAATTATAATATAATAAATAACTAAAAATAATTATCAAAAATCATAACGTAATAGTAATAAAATGTATTCAATAATGTAATCAAACCAAAAACACTGAAATTTGCTCATTTGCAGAATTGTCGCTGTCATCACTTTCAGTGTCTGATGATGAATTTCCCCAAAAATCAGTATCACTCAATTCTGCAAATGATTCTTATTTACTATCGGTGTTTTCTAGCTGATCAAAAAACACTTTTGATGCAAAGGGACACTTTTTGGTTGCTATGGACATTGTCATGTTTCCAGGCAGAAAGAATGACATTTATAATATAAAAGTGCATGCAGGGCTCTGGGCAAACCACTAGGGACAAAGGGGATGTGAAATGATTTCATACAGTAATGTAATCTTACAGATCACAGTGTACTGTATGTGCTTTGTGTGTTTCACTTTTTGAATTTCCCGCCGGTCTACGTCCCCGTGCGCTGCGACGGTTGCAGGGAACGGAGCCCGGCACACAGAGTCATCTGGCGGAGGACACAGCTCGCAGTCACGGCGGGGGACATCGCTGGATCCAGGGGACAAGGTGAGTAGCGCTGCCTGGATCCAGCAATGCAATCCTGAGTGTGGCTCGGGGTTACCGTTCTTGGTACTGAAAATCCACCCCGAGCCACACACGGGAACACCGCCAGGGAGGTTAAAAAGCTTTCTCCTTACTGCAGCAAAGGGAGGCCAGGTGGTAGGCACCCCTGTGGAAGGAAATGGCACGCACAGTAGTTAGGGTTGCAGAAATGTATTGTTAAGAACGAGCCAATATGCAGCAACTTGGAACTGGTGGAAACGCTCACAGATGAATATACAGCACTGGCAGGGAGTGATGCTTGGAGGCCAACAGCACCTGGTGCAGGAGGCGGCTGGTAGGCAGTGGGCAGGGAACAACGGTACAAACAAATGGCAACTGCCCCAACCTATAACTGGCCTTAACAGCAAGAAGCACATGGAAGGGTGATGCATGTCAAACAAAAACAAAGAAAATTTCCCAGCTCAACTTACCAGCCAGCCAGCAAAAAAACAAATTGTCCTGTCTAACAGTTCACGTTAAAACAGGGGTTTAGTTTGCAGAGAACAACAAGTAGCCTTGGATCCCCAAGGCAGCACTAGCAAGTATTCCCTATGCCAGTGGTTCTCAACCAGGGTTCTGTGGAACCCTAAGGTTCCTCCAGAGGTTGCTAGAGGTTCCTTGATCAATGAGCAATTTCTGCCTCTCAGATAAATTCTCACTGACACCATTGCTTTTTTTAGCTATCTGTAAAAATGTGATTCTTTCCAATGAACACAAGTGTAAGGAGCATTCTTCCCACTGACCATCACATTAATGTATCATGAGCCGTAGATTTCTCATTTTTAGCAGGGGTTCCCCAAGACCAGAGACCTATTTCAAGGGTTCCTCAATGTTCAAAAGGTGGAGAAAGGCTGCCCTATGCTGTCGCTCTTGCTAGGCACACTCCCTGTCCAACAGGTTCTCGTCCCTGACATACCAACACACTAAATGCATGCCAAATGCAGTGAACCAGTGCTTTCTATAAGTATTGCCCTAACTAAAGATGGCCGTGGGGGTCATCTGGGGCAGTAGCATCCAATCGGACAGCCACTCACCCGATGACATGTATGGAGGCCTAAGAGACATGTGCATTCCTCTTGTCCTCCACTCTTCCTGCCTGGTGGTTGTGACATTGCCACCAGTGTAGGGAGGTTAACCTACACCTGCCTACTCATGCACTTTAACAACGTGATGTCACGTGCCCAGGATGCATGTCCTTGACCCACTGGGCTCACAGGAAGTGGGTTGAATGATTTTTGGTGTCATTTAAATAGAATAGAGAGGGGCAGGTGGGACCTGGGGTGTAGCGCTGGAGGGTGTAGAGAATGAATATTGGTTTAGGTTTTTTTTTTACTAAAGGAGAATGACAGAATTTTTTCTAAACTACATTTTTTTCATGGATCTGGGCTTCAATCGTATAAAGAATTGAAATGCAGGTATTTTATCCAACCTCTTCTACTGTACTCCTATAATAAACCTTGACACCCCAATTCACAGCAAAGGGTCCCCCCAAACTGTTATCATTGTTCAGTAAGCAAGTAAATCTATTTTTTGGTTCATTAAACAGAAATAGACTCGGTGTAATGAATGAAATGCACCCACCATTTCAATTCACTAAATTCATAATGAAAAGAAATGTAAATGGTTTTATTATTCGCCAGTTCAATCGGAACAGATTTTTCTTCCCTGACATGCTTTAAACCAACATGACATCTAATGATCATGGTTAGCAGAACTTCTGCAACACTTGAAAAGAAACAATTTTGGTTCATTAACTGTGCTTGGGGCTAAAAATAATAATAATAGGAAAGCAGTGCAACAGAAATCACAGACACAAACGTCTCTGCGTTTGGCGGAGAGAGGGCGCAGCCTCGCCAACCAGCAAAAGGGAACGCTCCAACCACTTTGCCTGATCATTTTTTAAACTAAATGTCAAGCACTGAAATAAATGTGAATCGTTACTTTCATTTATCGTCTTCATTTGAATGAGTTTGTTAAATAGCAAGCGCAGGGATGGCTTTGGCCATTGGTCTGACAATTTTGGAGACCATGAAACAAATGCAATGTTGGAGACCATGAAATGCCACTCCAGATTGAAGGTACTTAAAGCGGTAGTTAACCGCGGCTGGTTAAAAAAAATTAAAAACACCTTTAAGGCAATTGCATAATGTATTAGTATTCATTACCTTGGAATGAAGGTTTCCAGCAGTGTGCTGTCACCGCTGAGAGGGATGACATCTTCCCCTGGTCTTTCTTACGGGTTTGCGCTTCCTAGCTGTGTGATTGGCCGGAGCCGCAATGACCTCACTCCAGCACATGCGTGCGGGAGCCCTCTGTTCCGACACGAAGCTCTGAAGGTATGCTGGACCACCAGAGCGCATGTGCCCATCACACCACCGGCTGCGCCCAGGGTGAAAATCAGAGATTTAGGTTTAGGAGATATTAATTTTACCTACAGGTAAGCTTTATTATAGGCTAGAGGCGTAACTAGAACCTTCAGGGCCCGGTGCAAGAAATTATGAAGGGGACCCCTGGCCAGGGCCCTTTCCACTGATCCTGGGGCCCTGTACTCCTATCGCGGGTCCCTTAAGTACGGTCCTGCAGCGGCACCCTTTCACAAGTTCTGCAGCGGGCCCCATTTCTGCCGTCTTCAGGCCGCCCCATGGCGGTGAAATGCCAGGGCCCAGTCGCAATTGTAACCTTTGCAACACTGATAGTTCCTTCACTGGTGTCAGTAGTTTTTATTTATTTATTTTAATTTTATTATTTTTTACCATTTCATTTTATTTATTTTACAATTTTATTTTTACAATTTTTTACAATTTATTTTAGGAGCTCCGTTGGGGGGGGCTTTGGTGAGATATCAGGGGTCTAAACAAGCCTCAGCCCTCAATATCCATCTGTGTAGCCTCAGCTGCACAGAATGAATGGACAGGAATAGTTGTGTACCGAGCCTCCCATTCATTCAGAAATGGAAGTATAGTAAAAACAGTTTACTATGTTTCAGTTATGAATGAACCAATTGGTACCAATCACTGACTCTGTCCATTCAGAAAAGGAAGCCGGTAAATGACAAATTTACTGACCCGTTCCCATCTCTCCATCATGACACATCTTCTACAGCAGCTGGCAGGAGGGGGGGGGGGAGACAGCAGCTCTGTGGGGGGGACCAGGGAAGCACACAGGGACCCTGGGAACAGCAGAAGACAAGTAAACTGGATAGGAGGGGTGGCGGAGGCAGCATATAGAGGGACCAATCTCCTTCATTAGGAAGAAAATGGAGGAGATTAGTTCCTCTAAATGCCGCCCCCGCCATCCCTCCTATCCAAGTGTACAAGGGAGGCACACGGGCCCCCTGGAGCATGGGGCCCAGTTGCATTTGCAACCCCTATTGTTATGCCACTGTTATAGGCTTACCTGTAGGTAAAAATCCGATCGTTAGTACATTCCATTTGACAGCCGATTTCCAATTGTCGTCCAACAGAAGTTGGATGAGCAAACCTGAAAATTTTTTTCTGCCGACAAGGCGACAAGACTTCTGTAAAGAAGTTGGAAAAACAAAAGCTGTAAGTGCAAACACGCATGCTCAGAATCCAGGAAGTGTTTGGTCGTGTAAACCTGCGTCCGTAATTCACCATTCACATTTACCTGAACTTCCTTTTTATATGCTCATAACACGTCACTACGTTCAACTTTGTCAAACGATAATTTGACTACCGTCAGAGCGCTACACAAAATCACGGACAGCCGGTTTTGGGAAAAGTTGGATGTGCGGCTGTACAACAACCGCATTGTATGTACAAGGCTTAAGAGTGGACACCACTGGGTCAGTTAACTCCACAGTTAACCCTTTACACACAAACAGTAGCTAACGCCATGCATGTTTAACGTGCACCATTCAAAGCATCTGCTGTAGCAGTTCTGACATTTAATATACATCTGTGACAATCACTGCCACTACCAGGCAGGGATGTAACAGAATTTAAAACATATTGACTTTCTTCAGAGAGGCAATATTTAATTTTTATTTTGTGTTAAAGCATTCAGAGATTCAGCTTAACATTTTTTAAATATAATTTGAATGAAAATAAAAAAAAATAAACCTTGCAAGAAAATATTTACAGAAACGATTTTACAAAACAACCAATTAGCAACAATGAAATAAAATGGAATTAAAAGTGACATGTACTAAAGTTTGCCTGGTCTTGGTTCCTTGTAGAGTAAGTCCAATATGGTATCACTGGCTGTAATTAATGACTCTTAGCATTCCTTTAGGGTAGGTTCACACCGCAGCACGGAGCGGCTCACAACAGAGGTCCATTTTGTCTCCATTCACCGTTTCAGGTCCAATTGGGCTGAATTCAGACCTGAAATGGGCCAGAAGATGCACAGGAGAAAGCCGCATCCAATTCGCATCAGTGAGAACCCAGCCTTATAGTTTCAGTGGATGAGAAAGCTTTGAGCTGCAGATGTAGCCATTATTTCTGGTTCTTGAAGAGTGAGTTCACAGATATAACACAACCAATCAAATGGTCTGGGGGTCCAGCAGACATTCCTTAGATGACAATTATTTTTTACTTTGCCTATATTTTTCAGGTGGCAAGGTTTCCCAATGCAACAACCAGCATGTTAATAAGCATGGTGAAATTACAATTTGATAGACACCAAATGTAATATTAATCATATGTATGTCTTTTTACAGATGCAGAGGGGAGGAAAACTGCGCTATTTAAAATTGAAGAAAATTCAATGCAATAAATTTCATGAAACCAAAACCACCAAAACCACCTGACACAAATGGCAACATAAACAATTCCTAAAAAATGGCTGCGCTACCCCCCACAAAGCTAGTATGGGAGAAAACTATAATCAAACAAGTTAATGGCAAAAAAATTACAAAGAAAATGTAGAAAAATCGATATAGTCCATCCAAAAAAAGTTAGGTATCCATTTCATTCATCAAGATGTCACCACAGTGAGTCACCCGAAGTCCAGTTAGTAAATGTAATAAGGCTACACCACCAATGTGTGACCCACCACCTCACCAGATGTTCTCTTACCAGAGGAACTGGACCCCTTAGTTATAGGAGGTCAAACACACCTGCGGCTTCTTCAGCCAGGGCCGCTATGTGCGGCTCAGAGTTCTGGGACTGTGAGAGTCGGGAGTAACTGAGCGGCTGCTGTGTGTTGGCTTCTCCAGACTGTGCACCGCCGGATATGTACTGGTTCGGACTTCAGTGCTCGGGACCCCGGAGCTGCGGTTGAGCACCTGATGAACCTCCCCCCTCCCCTCTCTGCATAAACCCTGGCTGGGTTGAGATGCCACAGGTGTATTTGGCCTCCTATAACTAAGAGGTCCAGTCCCTCTATTAAGAGAACATCTGTTGAGGTGATGGATCACACATTGGTGGTGTACCCTTATTACATTTACTACCTGGATTTCGGGTGACTCACTGTGGTGACAACTTGATGAATGAAATGGACCTCTAACTTTTTTTGCATGGACTATATAAATTTTCAACATTTTCTTTGTAAAATTTTTGCCATTCATTTGTTTGATTATAGTTTTCTCCTATATTAGCTTTGTGGGGGGTATCGCAGCCATTTTTTTGGAAATGTCTTTTTACAGGATATAATGTATCCCATCAGCCTTCTGCTCCTTGTAATATAGGCGTGTTTGGTATCTAACTGATTGTTATTCTCTCTTATGCACTTGTGTAAGCACTTTTTAACGTAATGTAACTTTATCATAGCAGGATTTATGAATTATGTATAACATTTGGTTCTGGCAGTTAATTCTGAAGTTAAAAAACAAACTCATAGTTGCATAGTTTCTCTAGTTTATTGTATGACAGGTTTATGCCAGCTATTAGCAGGATTTGACTTAATGAAGGTTTACAATATTCCTGCTAATGGGGTTTAATGACATTTCTGCATATCTCTTAGCTGGCTTGTGTCCTGTCAAAGGTGCTTTAATTAGCACTGTGATGGGATTTATGGTGTCCTGCTTTTTTGTTACGTGTGTCTTCAGCTGGTTTTGTTGTTTCTTTTACAAGGGTGTTTTTACCAGGTATGTATGTCACCTCTCCCCTACAGGCATAACATTTAAATCTGAGTGTTTTATCACTGGCTTGAACATTTTGGAGCACCATGACTTCCCCCTTCTCTCTACTCATTCTTAGGGTTGCCACCTTTTCTTCAATCCAAACCCGAACACTTTAGCGGCCTGGGACACCTTTTGGTGCCCCAAGGAGACAAGTAATGTGGTGGGCATAGTGTGCGAAATGTGGGTGTGGCCAAATTGCTCTTGCTGACATCATCGCTCTGCCACCCAGTGATGTCAAACCTGCCCCCAGGCAGCCACCAGCAGCTTCTGGACTGCAACAGATTTGTGTGTGACTGTTTTGGTTGCTTGGGGAGCCACAGCCCGGTCTCAATAATGTGTCCGGGTTTCAGTCCGCCTGAAACCCGGACACATGATTCAAAACCCAGATAATTCGGGGAAATCCCGGACAGGTGGCAACCCTACTCATACTGGGTATATCAGACCTCATCATCATTACCACTATAACTTCATATAAGCATTACATGATAAAGTCATTCCAAATTTGTGGATTTACTGTTGATGGAATTTCTCAGGGTGGGTTTCCTGATGTGGACAACAGTGAATCATGTCTGTGTAATGTGTGTTGAATTGGCCACTTCTAGTCTCAGAAACATAATCAGAGACAGGGACTGAGCATTATCACCAAGGATTATTTTAGTGCACTCTGCAGATTTAGAAAGATTTAAAAAAATACTTTTTATTCATGAAAAATGTCAGTTGTTTATGGTATACAGTGCTTTAGCAAACTCTATTCAGTTAGCATTACATATACGTTAAGGTAATTACAAATTAAAGTGGTTAGTTCCACGTGTTGCTTGCATTTCTCCAGTAATCGTGTATTCTGGAGCTGCCAGATTTAAAGTGTTTTTTTTAAAGAGTTTTTATTACCTTAAAGTGGTTATAAAGGCTGAAGGTTTTCTCCCTTCATGCATTCAATGCAGAAAGCTAAAAACCTTCTGTGTGCAGTGCCCACCCCCCTGCCCCCCCAATCCTTACCTGAGTTCCCTCCGATCCAGCGATGTTCACGATAGCCTCGGCTGTCCCAGGACTCTCCCTTCTCATTGGCTCAGACAGCAGTGGGAGCCCATTGGCTTCCACTGCTGTCAATCAAAGCCAGTGAGCCAGTGAGTAGAGAGGGGGGTGACCTATAGACGCATAGAGCAGCAGCTCTGGAGCTTTCTCTGGGGGCACTGCCCGAGGGGGTGGAGCTAAGAGCACTGGCGGGGGACCCGAAAAGAAGAGGATTGGAGCTGCTCTGTGCAAGTATAAGATGTTTGTTATTTAAAAAATAATAATTCTATGCATTAAGATAAAAAAAACCTTCTGTGTGCAGCTCCCCCCTCAGCCCCCCAATACTTACCTGAGCCCCATCTCAATCCAGCGATGTTGCATGAGAGACTTAGCTGCCAGGGACTTCCCTCCTCATCGGCTGAGACAAAAGCGTTGCAGCATTGGCTCCCATTGCTGTCAATCAAAGTCAGTGACCCAATGAGGAGAGAAAGGGGGTGGTGCCGGGCTATGACTCAGTGTCTAAATGGACACACAGAGCTGTGACTCGGCTTGGGTGCCCCCATAGCAAGCTGATTTCTGTGGGGGCACTCGACAGGAGGGAGCGGCCAGGAGCACCAAAGAGGGACCCGAGAAGAGGAGGATCTGGGCTGCTCTGTGCAAAGCCATTGCACGGAGCAGGTAAGTATAGACATATTTATTATAATGAAAAAAAAAGACGATACTTTCGTATCATTTTAAGGTAAAAAAAACTTCTAAGTGCAGCTTGCCCCCCTTAGCCCCCTCTTATACTTAACTGAGCCTAATTTCGATCCAGCGCTGTGCACAAGAGCAGCATCGTCACTGGATCAGATGCATCAGTGGGAGCCATTGGCAATCACAGACAGTGAGGAGGGAGAGGGGGCAGAGCTAAGCCATGTTTCGTCAATGGACACACAGAGCACGGCTTAGGAGCAAACCCACATGAGTGCCCCCATAGCAAGCAGCTTGCTATGGGGGCACTCAGCAGGAGGGAGGAGCCAGGAGCACAGGCAGGGGACCCGAGCAAGCAGCTTGCTATGGGGGCACTCAGCAGGAGGGAGGAGCCAGGAGCACAGGCAGGGGACCTGAGCAAGCAGCTGCTATGGGGGCACTCAGCAGGAGGGAGGAGCCAGGAGCACAGGCAGGGGACCCGAGCAAGTAGCTTGCTATGGGGGCACTCAGCAGGAGGGAGGAGCCAGGAGCACAGGCAGGGGACCCGAGCAAGTAGCTTGCTATGGGGGCACTCAGCAGGAGGGAGGAGCCAGGAGCACAGGCAGGGGACCCGAGCAAGCAGCTTGCTATGGGGGCGCTCAGCAGGAGGGAGGAGCCAGGAGCACAGGCAGGGGACCCGAGCAGAGGAGGATTGGTGCTGCTCTGTGCATAAGTATACCATGTTTGTTATTTAAAAAGCAAAACATTTTTCCCTTTACAGTCACTTTAGATATCCTTTGGCTAAAACAATCCATAAATGAGATACTGCAAGAAGAAAGGCAGACAGACACTATCTGGCCTTACACAAAGGTGTGCGCAGCTTGTTGTATTAGGGTGTGCACCCCAAAGGTCAAAAACACACACATGCCTTTCTCTGCAGCCTCAGCTGCATGGGACAGTGACTGAATGGGAAGTGCTCTGTGCTGAGCGGCTTACTGTCCATTCACAAACTGAAGCATAGTTGTTAACACAGTTTACTATGCTTCAGTTATGAATGGACACAGTGAGTGAGTGTGTTCACTGTGTTTATTTAGAAAAGGAAGGGGCTGGTAAATTACATATTTACTAGCCCCCTCCCCCGCTCTCCATTCTGAAACATCCCCCACATCATCCGTGGGAGAGGCGAGGAGGGAAGCCAGCAGCACTGCTGGGGGGAAAAGGTGCAACATGGGGGAAAGCCTGGGCAGTAGGGGGAAATCTGCACATAGTGATAAGGGTATGCCCGGGCACACCTGGCACACCTCCTGCGCACACCTATGGCGGTACAACCAGTCAGAACAAAATCTGTCACTTTGGTTGCAAAACCAACTCAAAAATTCATGCAAACATTTTTACATACAAATCGAACATTTATTTTTATGCAACTACCTTAATACATGTCCTCCACTGTGTGGACAAGCTTATTGCCACATTATGTATTGTATTATATATTATGTTATTGTTATGTATTATGTGCATTGCAATACCTTACTGTGCGTTGGCTGCCACTATACAGTGCATTGGGTGCCATTCACAATGAATGACGACCATAGGTGTGCACAGCCTATTGCATTAGGGTGTGCACCACAAGAGATAGGTGTCTGTTTATTTTTATTTTTACAATTTTGGTTTTTTTTTAATTATTTTTTACAATATTATATATATATTTTTTTCCATTTATTTTAGGAGCCCTGCTGGGTGGTTTTGGTGAAATATCAGGGATCTAAACAGACCCCTGATGCCCCACTTTCGGGACAGAGAAAGTCTGAGGACAGAGATTCCCCAGCCCCTTTCTCTGCAGCCAGGCAGCAGGGGGAATCTGCACAGTACTGGGCGATTAGGGTGTGCCCAGGCACACCTGTCACGCCTATGATGACAACCACACAAAGAGCCGTGCATTGACTTTAGGCAATAGTCTAAAGAGGCCCCCAGATTTCTTCTTTCTTTTTTCATGCAAGGTCAACTTTCAGAACAGCGTATGTCTAAGGTATTTTGCAAGAATGGTTTATTTCCATTTGTACTCTCATAAAACAACTGTTCCGTTCTAAGAAGGAAACCTTCTGCCAGTTCATTCTGCCCCGTAATACTTTATCATTAGTGCTTTATTAAACTTTTCCCATTGCAGTCCATCACTAATGGCCATGATGAATTGAAAAGCCATGCAGTTTTTACTTTCTTTTTCATGGATGGAAAAACAAACATTTTTTTTTTTGTTTTTTTTGTACATAGAATACAAGGAACTTCACTTACTGTCTATAATAACCAATCCAAATCCTTGCTTCAATTTTAGGACCGGACTATAGAAATAACAGCTGGGAGCTGATTGGTTAAAGGAGCTGTAAAGTCTTGGGGTTTTTCACCTTAATGCAGTGCTTCTCAATTATTTTCTGTCATGCCCCCCCCCCCTAGGAAGAAGAAAACATTTTGCACCCCCCGCGCGACTGTAAATAGTATCATTTGTCTATAAAATTGTTAAGTACACCTCTGCATAACACTGTATCCTTATTAACGTATAAGAGAATAAAAAAAGAAAGAACTCAGCGCGCCCCCCACGTTTTACAAAAG
>BLSH010121848.1:1905241-1924535 GCA_018402905.1 Glandirana rugosa | reverse complement strand
GAGAGACAGAGGGGGGCTGAGAGACAGAGGGGGGGAGATGAGAGGCAGAGGGGGGGCTGAGAGACAGAGGGCTGAGAGGGACCACATAGCACTGCCCCCCCGGGCTCTGTGTGCGGGCAGGCGGCACCTATGTGGATGTGATGTTGTCGTACCTGACGGCCAGCAGCGAGTGGCAGCCCCGAGTCTCCTCCTGGTCCAGAGCTTCTCCTGCTGCTCTACTCCTTCCAACCTTCGCCTCCCGCCTGTCCTCTTCCTCCGGGCCGCGGTCTTCTTGGAACAGAGGAGGCGGGTGGGGGAATGGAGGCTCTGGGAGCGCCGGGGTGGCCGCGCCCGCTCCTCTTCAGTGGTCAGGGAGGGGGGAGATGCGGAGCTTGCTCTCTCTGTTACTGCCCTCCTCGTTGGCCACCTTCCCCCGAATCCCTGCCGCTGCTTGCTGTCACACTCCCGCTGCCGCCGGCTGAACTCTGCATCGGATAATGATGCCGAGGTCAAACGAGCCCCCCTTTACGGAGCCTCGCTCCCCACTATTTGAGAACCACTGCCTTAATGCATCATATGCATTAACCACTTCCTTACTGGGCATTTAAACCCCCCTCCTGCCCAGACCAATTTTGGGCTTTCAGCGCTGTCGCATTTTGAATGACAATTGCGCGGTCGTGCGACGTTGTACCCAAACAAAATTCGCGTCCTTTTTTTCCCACAAATAGATTTCTTTTTGTGGTATTTGATCACCTCTGCGTCATTTCTGATCACCGATATAAACAAAAAAAGAGTGACAATTTTGCAAAAAAGAACAATATTTCTTACTTTTTGCTAAAATACAAATCCCCCCAAAAAAATCAAAAATTATTCATCGGGTTTGGCCGATATTTATTCTTCTACATATTTTTGGTAAAAAAAATCGCAATCGCCGTATATTGATTGGTTTGCGCAAAAGTTATCTCGTCTACAAACTATGGGAATTGATTTATGGCGTTTTTATTATTTTTATTAGTAATGGCAGTGATCTGCGATTTTTATCGGGACTGCGTTATTGCAGCGGACATGTCAGACATTTTTTACACTTTTTGGGACCAATGACATTTATACAGCGATCAGAAATTTAAATGTCCACTGATTACTGTATAAATGTCATTGGCAGTGAAGGGGTTAACACTAAGGGGGCAGTGAAGGGGTTAACAGTGTTCCCTGGGTGTGTTCTAACTTTGTGGGGGATGGGCTGGCCGGGACATAACAGATCTAACTGATCCCAGTGACAGGGATCAGTAGATCTGTTATGTCCCCTGTAACAGAACAGAGAACTGTTACAGGGGCCGAAAAATTGCACGGCCGAAAAATTTGTTCGTTTTCGTTCTGTTCCTTTTTTTATTTTTTCGGGAATTCAGAAATCTGAAAAATTCGGTAATCGGAAATTTGGAAATTCGAAAATTCTTAATTTGAAATTCGATAATTCGAGAATTCGGTAATTTGAAAATGCAAAAGTGCCGATATTCAATAATTAGAAATTCGGAAGTAAAAAATATGAAAATTTGTTAATTTGAAAATAAGAAAGAAAACCCGTAAATTCAAAATAATAATTAACTATTAAATCATAGGTATTGGAATTTTCTTTCAAATTTGGCTGTTAGTGAACGTAAATATGAAAATTATCACTAAAAGCCAAATTGTAAAGGAAATTCCAATACCTATAATTTAATAGTTAGTATAATAGTTAAGTTATTATTAGTTAGTTATTTTTTCAGATTTTCAAATTATCGGGTTTTCAAAATTTTAGATTTCCGAATTTTCGAAATTCTGATTTTCGGCTTTTCTGATTTCTGAATTACCGAATTTTCAAATTTTGGATTTTTAGGTTTACGAATTACTGAATTGTCGAATTTAGAAAAATGAAAATTTAGAAATATTTGAAAATTCGGAAATTTGGATTTGTCCGAATTAACAAATTTCGAAAAATTTGTTAAAAGACTAATTTGTAACAAAATGAATTGCACATGTCTAACTGGAACTACCTTCTGAGGTTACAGAAACACCTTTTAACTATCCTGTACCTATTGTTTTACCAAAAATAGCCCCTCATTAGCCTCACTATTTTAGACAATTAAAGTGGGAGTAAACTCCCATGCATGAATTTTACCTATAGGTAAGCCTATAATAAGGCTTTCCTATATATAGGTACTGTAAATATCTCCTAAACTTGCACCATTTAGGAGATACTGAAGGCGGTCACAAGGAGTGCTATGCCCAAAGAAGCAGGGGTGATGAGATGGCAGTTGGATGGCAGCTGGACGAGCAGAATGCACTGCTGGGCAGGGGTCCATCAGATGTACCAGTTGAGACTTGGCAGATGGAAGAGCCAGAAGCAGGGTCAAGAACCAGACCAGTATTCATATATAGAATATCAGCCATGGGCAGCGGCGGCCGGTCAGTAAGGGGCGCTTGTGTGCCGCCTCCCCGCCGCTGACAAGAAAAAAAAAAAGTCAGCCCGATCCCCTACAGGAGGTGCTGGTATATTGACTTTTTTTTTTCTCGGCTCCTTGCTGTCTGCTCACAGCAAGTAGTGAGCCGATTGGTCAGTCATAAAAGACTGTGTATGTGCACTGAACAGGCACACATACATAGTCTAATTGGCTGCCCTGAGCCAGTGACTGACTGTCATTGGATACGGCGGGCAGGGGCGGGACTGTGGCGGACGTGCTGGCTGCGTGATTACTCGCGCAGGCGCAGCACTCCGCCGGGTTTCAGTCCCGACTCCCGCGCAGCAGACCATCCACGAATCTGCACACTCCAGCACACTCCCCACTCACCGGACTCTGCACCCTGCCAGCCTGTTAAGAGATGGGGTATGTGCAGGACTTTGTCCTGACTTTGGGGGGGGGGGGGTCTGTCAGTGCCGCAAGCTCCTATCTGGGGCTCTGTATACTCCTATCTGGCGCTCTGTATACTCCTATCTGGGGCTCTATATACTGCTATCAGGGGCTATGTATACTGCTATCTGGGGCTCTGTATACTGCTATATGGTGACTCTGTATACTGCTATATGGTGACTCTGTATACTGCTATCTGGGGCTCTGTATACTGCTATATGGAGACTCTGTATACTGCTATATGGTGACTCTGTATACTGCTATCTGGGGCTCTGTATACTGCTATCTGGGGCTCTGTATACTCCTATCTGGTGGCCCTGTATACCCCTATCTGGGGCTCTGTATACTGCTATCTGGGGCTCTATATACTGCTATCTGGGGCTCTTTATACTGCTATCTGGGGCTCTGTATACTCTTATATGGTGGCTCTGTTTGCTTATATCTGGGGTTCTATATACTCCTATCTAGTGGCTCTGTATACCCCTATCTGATGCTCTGTATACCCCTATTTGGGGCTCTGTATACTCCTATCTAGTGGCTCTGTATACCCCTATCTGGGGCTCTGTATACTCCTATCTGGTGGCTCTGTATACCCCTATCTGGGGCTCTGTATACTCCTATCTGCTGGCTCTGTATACTGCTATCTGGTGACTGTATATCCCTATCTGGTGACTCTGTATACCCCTGTCTGGTGACTCTGTATACCGCTATCTGGTGATCCTGGGCTGTATACTCCTGACACAATGGGTGGAAATTATAAGGGGTGGGGCTTATGAGAAGTGGGATGGGTCAAAAAGGAAGGGTGGGGCCTACCCCCCATCCTAAAATTTCACCAGCTGCCACTGGCCATGGGTAAGGCAGCAAGCAGGGTCAGGAGTAAGCCGGGGTCATACACTGGTAATCAGGCAGCACCAGAGTCCAGAAGAACAAGCCAGAGGTCATACACGGGTACAGCAGACAAGAGCGGAGTCAATGGAACAAGTTGAGGGTCAAAGCCAGGAATGGAGACAAGACAGGTCAAAGGTAAGCCGGGTCGGTAACAGGTACTCGTTGGCGGCCTTCTGCTGCATGTATAGCCGCTGCAGCATTGCCAAATTCGAGTTCCACCTAGCGGGCATGTAACAAATCAAGCAGTTTACGGGTAGGTGGAATTCCCGCTGAATTTCAACCAACCGAGCACTGGCTGTGTATGACCGCCTGAAATGGCTACAGACTCTTCTGGCCAGCTTTAGCACATCCTCCAACCCTCGGTACGTATTAAGGAAACGCTGCACCACCAAATTGAGGACTTGCTCCAGGCATGGCACATGTGTCAACTTTCCCTGTCTAAGGGCGGACAGGAGGTTTGAGCCATTATCGCACACCATGGCTCCAGCTGGCGTGGTGTGAACCACCTCTGGGCCTGTCCCTGCAGAGCTGCAAGAATCTCTGTCCGGTCTGGTTCCTGTTCCCTAGACACACCAGCTGAAGCACTGCATGGCACCTTTTAGCCTGACTCATGGAATAGCCCTTTGAACGCTTAGGGGTACCTGATGTTCATAGGACAATTCTGCAGAGGAGGGCATGGAGGTGGCAGAGGAGGAAGGGGTAGAGCTCACAGGTCTGGCATCATCACCACCAGCTGTATGGAGATGTGGGGGCACAACAAGCTGCATCCTTCAGAGTTGCAAGCAGCGTCACCCAATGTGCTGTGAATGAAATATATTGTCCCTGCCCATGCTTGCTGGACCACGTGTCAGCAGTAAGGTGGACTTTGCGGCTGACTGCCTTGCCCAACGATGCTAGAACATTCCCTTCCACGTGATGGTAGAGAGATGGAACAGCCTTATGTGAAAAGTAGTAGCAACTTAGAACCTGCCATTGTGGTACAGCACATTGTGCAAATTCACGGAAGGGGGCAGAATCCACCAGGCTGAAGGCACAAGTTGTAGAGCCATCAGCTTTGACAAGCTTGCATTTAGACTCTGGGCATGTGGGTGGCAGGGACTGTATTTTTTTTTTCCACTGCAGCAGATGGGGCAGAGAAGTTTGCCGGCTACAGTCTACATCTGGGGGTGTGCTGCTGGCAGATGTGCTGCTAGGACATGGGACACCCTGTGCTATACCATCATCCCTGTCAGTGGAGGCTGTTAAGAGGTCATGTCGGTATAGCAAGGGCAGACTGAAGTGGGTAAGGAGAAAGAGGAGGAGGGACAGATTTATGCCCGTTTTGTGTGGCTTTTAGGTGCTCTTGCCAACGGGCTGAGTGGTTGGACGTTTAATGCCTTGTTAAGCATGTGGTACACAAAATGGCTGGAGTTTTTGCCACGTTTGATGTGCCTGAGACACAGTCTGCAGATAGAAACAGTGAGATCTGCTGCAGATGTGCTGAAAAAGGCCCAGACAGCTGAGCTTTGGGAAGTGGGCAGAGACATAACAGCTGCATAATGTGACGGAAAAGAGTGGGTGCTCTCTACTCTTTCTTGATGTCTGCCTCCTTGGGGTTGTGCCCCCCTCACCTTTAGTTTCCTCCTCTGCTCTATCTGGCACCCAAGTCGCATCTGTGACCTCATCATTATCATCATCACCATGTCCATCTCCTACGTCTTCATCATCATCATTACCACTGGAGACAGCCTGGCAATATGCTGTGGCTGGGGGAACATGAATGCCAGTTTGTCTACCAGTTTTCTCCCCTTTCTCTAGGCTCATGTTCCTGTCATCCTCAACATCAGAACCAGCATCTGTATCCAGTAATGACTGGGCATCATCAAGGAGAAAGTGGCTGACGCTGTGGTCAAATAACTCAGCTGACTCCTCCATGGCTTATGTTGGGGCTATGACAGGAATAGATGTGGACAAGGAGGCAGGTTTATCCACTCTGGCAACTGCAGCGGACTGCACACTTGTCTCTGCTTGCGTGATAGAGGATGAGGAGGATGAGGAAGGTTTAGTAAGCCAGTCCACCACCTCGTCTGCATGCTGTGGCGGGATAGCACGGGTAAACTCACTAAACAGAGAAATGCCCCCTTACAGTGCCACGGGAACGTCTGCCTCTCCTTGTTGTCCTCCCAGGCATTATTGGGAGGGAGGGGGTGGTGCTTATTAGCAAATGTAAAGAAGAAGTGGAAATCTGTACGTAGATGCACTTTAATCAATGTAAAGTGGTGTTTGGTGCACTTTACATTACTGTACTCACACTACACAGACACACTCCACGGATACACTATAATATACTGCAATATAATTCGGCAAACGTGCAGACACACACAAACCATATGGTGTTAAACTGGCAGTAACACACACAGAAGTAAATGGCGTTAAACTGGCAGTAACGCACACAAAACTATATGGCGTTAAATTGGCAGTAATCACACAAAACTATATGGTGTTAAACTGGCAGTAACGCACACAGAACTATATGAAATTATACTGGCAGTAACGCACACAGAAGTAAATAACATTAAATTGGCAGTAACACACACCGAAGTAAATGACGTTAAACTTGCAGTAACGCACACAAAACTATATGGCATTAGACTGGCAGTAATGCACAAAACCATATGGCGTTAAACTGTCCAGTAACGCACACAAAACAATATGGTGTTAAGCTGGCAGTAACGCACACAGAAGTAAATGGTGTTAAACTGGCAGCGACGCACACAGAACTATATGGCGTTAAACTGGCAGTAACGCACAAAACTATATGGAGTTAAACTGGCAGTAACACACACAGAAGTAAATGACGTTAAACTGGCAGTAACGCACACAGAAGTAAATGATGTTAAACTTGCAGTAACGCACACAAAACTATATGGCGTTAGACTGGCAGTAACGCACACAGAACTAAATGGCGTTAAACTGGCAGTAATGCACAAAACTATATGGCGTTAAACTGGCAGTAACGCACACAGAACTATATGGTGTTAAGCTGGCAGTAACGCACACAGAAGTAAATGGCGTTAAACTTGCAGTAACGCACACAGAACTATGTGTGCGTTACTGGCAGTAATGCACACAGAAGTAAATGGTGTTAAACGTGCAGTAACGCACACAGAACTCTATGGTGTTAAACTGGCAGTAACACACACAGAAGTAAATGGCGTTAAACTTGCAGTAACGCACAAAACGATATAGCGTTAAACTGGCAGTAACATACTCAGAAGTAAATGGCGTTAAACTTGCAGTAACGCACACAGAACTATATGGCGTTAAACTGGCAGTAACGCACAAAAAACGATATGTTGCTAAACTGGCAGTAACGCACACAGAACTATATGGTGTTAAACTGGCAGTAACGCACAAAACTATATGGAGTTAAACTGGCAGTAACGCACACAGAAGTAAATGACGTTAAACTGGCAGTAACACACACAAAACTATATGGCATTAAACTGGCAGTAATGCACACAGAAGTAAATGGCGATAAACTTGACGTAACGCACTCAAAACTATATGGCGTTAAACTGGCAGTAACACACACAGAAGCAAATGACGTTAAACTGGCAGTAACACATACACAACTATATGGCGTTAAATTGGCAGTAACCACACAAAACTATATGGCGTTAAACTGGCAGTAACGCACACAGAACTATATGACGTTATACTGGCAGTAACGCACACAGAAGTAAATGACGTTAAACTGGCAGTAACGCACACAGAAGTAAATGATGTTAAACTTGCAGTAACGCACACAAAACTATATGGCGTTAGACTGGCAGTAACGCACACAGAACTAAATGGCGTTAAACTGGCAGTAATGCACAAAACTATATGGCGTTAAACTGGCAGTAACGCACACAGAACTATATGGTTTTAAGCTGGCAGTAACGCACACAGAAGTAAATGGCGTTAAACTTGCAGTAACGCACACAGAACTATGTGTGCGTTACTGGCAGTAATGCACACAGAAGTAAATGGTGTTAAACGTGCAGTAACGCACACAGAACTCTATGGTGTTAAACTGGCAGTAACACACACAGAAGTAAATGGCGTTAAACTTGCAGTAACGCACAAAACGATATAGCGTTAAACTGGCAGTAACATACTCAGAAGTAAATGGCGTTAAACTTGCAGTAACGCACACAGAACTATATGGCGTTAAACTGGCAGTAACGCACAAAAAACGATATGTTGCTAAACTGGCAGTAACGCACACAGAACTATATGGTGTTAAACTGGCAGTAACGCACAAAACTATATGGAGTTAAACTGGCAGTAATGCACACAGAATAAATGACGTTAAACTGGCAGTAACACACACAAAACTATATGGCATTAAACTGGCAGTAATGCACACAGAAGTAAATGTCGATAAACTTGACGTAACGCACTCAAAACTATATGGCGTTAAACTGGCAATAACGCACACAGAAGTAAATGGCATTAAACTTGCAGTAACGCACAAAACTATATGGCGTTAAACTGGCAGTAATGCACACAGAAGTATACGGCGTTAAACTTACAGTAACGCACACAGAACTATATGGCATTAAACTGGCAGTAACGCACACAGAAGTAAATGACTTTAACTTTAAGTAACACACACAGAAATATATGGCATTAAACTTGCAGTAACGCAGTCAAATATACGGTGTTCAACCGTCACTACACTGACGCTATCTGAACTGTCCCTACTCTAGCTATACACTTATGTAAAGATTAGTGACATGGTCTCACTACACTACAGTGAAACTATCTGAGCTGTCCTGACTCTAGCTGTGCACTATGCAAAGCTGAATGATTGTCCTCCTTGCTACACTCACACTATCTCTAGACTGACACTAAACTAATATTCTACATCTACACTGGCAATTGAAGCACAATAGCACCATATAGCACACTAACTAACTAATAGCACTGAACAGAGCCCTGTTCTATCTCTCTCCAGCCGAAATCACACTGAAAATGGCTGCCAATCAGGGCTTGCAATGCACTTTTTTAGCGCCTCAATGCATTGTGGTTGGTTTGGGGGGCCGAAACCATTCGCCCATCCCTATTTAGAACGGGACCTCTGTGTACACTCATTGTGCACACTTCCTCACAGTCTCCTCCAGCACGATACTTGCTTGCAGACTGTTCATCTCTTCACCTCCTGCACACTACTTCTGCAAACTGTTACTCCTCCTGCACAATTCTTAGTTACTTTCCTGGACCAACTAACACATGGTTGATAGGCCTGGCACTAACCCCACCAGGCCTAAAGCAAATGCCTTTTGTGGGCAGGGACCTCAGGCCCCTATGGTGTAGAACAGTTCTAGTGCTAGCTGTCCACTTATACTCTCAATGAGCCCGCTTTAGGCCCTGCCAGCCCTCCTGGTTGCAGCTGCCTCTTTTCTCTGCCCATGTCTCCACAGTCCACTTCTATGGCTCTGCAGCCTCTCCTGACTGCAAACTCCCAGTCCCGCTAGGCGTGTCTCCCCAATCCTCTTACTGACTGTGCATGTCACTCACCAGCCCTCCTGGCTGCGACCAGTGTTTCCTCTCCTGGAGTCATTAGCAGTGCTCTCTCCCACTTTTATTTACTTGCTCTCTCTCCTGTGTCTCTGTTCCAGGATCTCTTCACTCCTTTTGGATGCACCCAAGCCCCTAGCCTGAGGTCACCCGCCCCCCAGACTGGGGAGATCCCTCAAGGGACCTGGCAGCCTCCACACTCTTTACTTCATCTTCAACCCTTCCATCCAAACCACTCCTGCCCAGCTGGGCTGGCCCTAGGCATTTAAGGAGGCCTGCCCCTGACAATCCATGTTGGGGATTGGTCAGGGCTCCCCAAACACCCCAGGCAAGCTCCACGTCTCCTCCCCTCCTTTCTCCTAGAACACTCCAGAAGCCTCTGGAAAGAAAGGGGAGGAATCAGTGATGCAGCCTGTGAGTCACCAGCTGCTACTTTAGGCCATTCCCAGCCCACACAATCAAAACAAACAGGCCAAATAGACCTTATAGCATGTATGCACGCTGCATCGAAACAATTTTGATTGCAGCGTGTGTACTGCTAGATTTAGGAGGGTTTTTTTTTTTTACTATCAGTCTTTGTTTCACACTTTGTTTCCCATTAGCCTCTTTAGATTGGTTCACACACCTGTCGGAGTGATCAATATGGTGTGCGCTGTGCATCTCATTAATGAGTCATTGATTATTTACACATGTTATGGACACATATATAGCAGCACTTGCTCATTTTTGAATTCAGGTTATGATTAAGCGGACCTGAGCTCCGCGAAACGCGTTAACCCCTTCACAGCCTGTTGTTCTGTCTGCCTAACTGTATTATGGGTTCACAATAAATCTACAGTTTTTGCCTTGGATTTTTTGAAGTGCGGTCCTCTTCATTTGATTTGCTTGTGGACCTGGATTGGCGGCTTTCTGGACCTGCACCTGAATACCTCGGCACTTGTTGATGCAGCGCACCTGAGCGGGCCAACTCTCCCTCTTCCTTAGGCCAAATAGACCTCCTTATATTTTTACCTGTGCTACAAAAATCCTACCACTAGCACACTACCTATGTAGAGGGTGCTACATTTATTTTTTTAAAAATTGAAAAAACATATATCATTTTCCTTCCACTTCACAGTTATGTGCAACTTTGTGTTGGTCTATCACATAAAATCCATTTACATTTTTGGTTGTAACATGACAAAATGTGTAAAATGTCAAGGGGTATGAATACTTTTTCAAGGCACAGTATCTCTCTCTCTCTCTCGCTCTCTCTCTCTTTCTCTCTCTCTCTCTCTCTATATATATATATATATATACTTAAATATGTATGTGTGTATAGTATATGTTTTATATGCAGTACGTAAATATGTTTTAAGTGTGTATTTAGGTGTTTGGTTGGAGCTGCTCACTATCTGTTTCCTTCCATACCCCTATAAATAAAATTCATTCATCAAAGCCATTCTATGTCCTATAGCTAGAGGAGGTGTACACTATATATTAATACTGACAAGAACATGATGTTTATTTCTTTGCCACTGATCATGAATTACGACTTGAACGCATTAAGCCCTTAAATTAAAGTTGAACATAAAAGGTGGGGGATAAGGAAATATTCAATACCTATTCTAGAGAGCCCGGTCCCATTAACATGAACTCTGGTAGAACATCAACCACCATACAGAGAAACATTTACAAAGCAAAAATTCCATCATTGGTGTCAACTCCAAGTCATAAAAATTCTTGGAAAGCTGAACTGAAATGAACTGAAATTCCGCACGCCTCTATTGCTCCATTTTAAACTATGTTTTCTTTTGACAAATCTATATACGGCTTGTAAAAATTTTATTAAATGAAAACTCAACAAACAAAGGACACCGTGACGCAGCGTTGATGGAGCAGGTTGATTGATTGCGTGTTTCTTATAAGGATACTGTACCCGGCATGCCTGAACAATGTACATCTTTGTAACTGCTGGGGAACATTTTCAAATAACACAGGCTTGTTTATAAGCTCTTGATCAGGGCCTGAAGTCACCGTGTCCTCCACCCAGTCTGGATAAACCAGTTCCGAACTGACCAGACATCATTGTGAAATGTTATGTCTCAAACAAGTAGCCTTATGAAAAATGGGGCCGTGCCTGAGAACGTACAGGGTTTGCCCGAGACTCATACTTGTTAGACACAGCTAGGGTTTCCATTTTATCACAATTTACTTCCTCTTCTCATGTGAACCCTAGCTGGGTGATATTTTGTTTGCTAAAGCACTGTGTATCATGAATGAAACAAAATAACATACTTATTTCACCTTTTTTTTTCTTCCTTTTGTTGCATCTCTGTGCTGCTGATCTCCTGTAGCCTATTTGCAGCCATCTTTGGGTTACATGCACTCTAGAAGTGGCTGCATGGTACTTCCTAAGATGAGTTTCCTATTGGTGACAGTGGTGGACCATGCCTGCGTAAGCTGGCATGTTACCCTGCTGCCTCCATGCCTGTGGTCCACCAATGCAAAAATAGAGAAAGGCTGGTGCCATGGAAGTTGGCTAAAACATCATTTTATTATTGCATGTGAACAACGGTAAAAAAAGCCACCATTGACCCCTCTGGGCTTTAGTGGCAGCTGTCCCTGGTTTGTGGTCTGTGACGTCTCATAGGATCCCTTGAGTGGCTGTAACATGTGAGTGCAGTACAGGCATTGTGGATAACAAATGATTTTGAGGTGTATACTGTATAAAGTATTTATATATTTAATTGTTGATCTTCAATGTTTTCTGTATAGAACATCTATATTATGTATTACATGACGAAACGCGTTGAAGGACAACAGATCATCTGTTTTGAATAAACCAAGGGATTTATAAACTATTATTGTAACATGACTGTCACATATCTAGTGGAGAGGAGGCTTCTCTTGCACCTCTGGTCCAACATCCCTGGTAGTGGTAACAGGAGATGTAAGGATACGAGAGCCGATGTAGTGGGCAGTGCCAGCTGTTGGTTGTAGGACACAGGTGGACTACCAGACACAGACCAGAGGCCGAAATATGGTGATGCTCACTTAGACAGGAGCAAGGCCAGGATGCAAGCCAAAGGTCATCGACAGCCGGACAGCGATGTACAGGAACAGAGGCTGAGTCAGAGCCGGAGTCAGGATACAAGCTGGGGCCAATCAGGAGGCAAATAGGAGGAGGGTGGTCCTGATAACGGAACAATCATCAGTCTTTGATTGCTCAGTTCTCAGTGTAGAGTGGTGGGGAACAGCTGCAACATCAGACCTTTTAATCCTGCACTTCTCTTTTAAATAGGACATAAAATAGTGGATTTTTGGTTGTGGAGTTGGGAGGCCCTGATGTAAACTGTCATATGGATTGGTGATTTGTTTAATGATTTGCGTTCTTTGGACGTGTCTGGTACATCCAGGATCTCAAGTGGTTGAAACAATCTTCAGTAGCCATGCACTTGCTCCTTCTGTACATCCAGTTCCCATATTTTATGTAACAGTGATCAGGTAGCTGTATAGCCACTTGATTGATTTTACCGGACTTGAGCAGTGCCACCCCCTAGCTTGACATTTTTGGTATCCATTTACTCAACATAACCTCATCTGTTATTTTGTCCAAAAAAATGGGTATTATATTGTGTTTGTGTGCACTAAAAATTTGTTTAATGTATATTTTATGGAAAATTTTAATAAAAAGTTGGGCAAACAATGTGCGACTCAATTGCAACTACCATCTTTTTATTCTACAGGGCCTCTGTTTACAGAAAATATATAATGTTTTTGGAGGCTCTTTAAGTAATTTTGTAGACAAAAATGCTGTTTTTAAAATATGAAAAAGTGAAAAAAATTGCCGTAGAGTTGAAGTAGTTAAAGTGGTTCTAAAGCCTTAAGGTTTTTTCCCCTTAATGCATTCAGGTGAAAACCTGTCTGTGCTGCAACTTCCTCCCTGCCCCTCCATTTTTCTTACCTAATCCTGATCCGATCCAGTGATGTGCAGTGGCTCCCACTGCTGTCTCGCTCCTCATTGTGCAGATTGATAGCAGTGGGAGCCAATGGCTGAGATACGAGAGTAGGGGTTGGGGCAGAGCCCCACTGTCTGTGTCAAAGGACACAGCAGCGGGGCTCGAGAGTGAGCAAGCCCGGGTGCCCCCATGGAAAGCAGCTTTCTGTGGGGGCACCCGCCAAAGGAGAGGGGCCTGGAGCACCGGCAGGGGATGCCAGAAGAAGAGGATTTAGACTGCTCTGTGCAAAAGCATTGTACAGAGCAGATAAGTGTAGATATGTTTGATATTTTAAGAAAAATAAAATTAAGGTTTAATGCCACTTTAAAAATGTTTATTGGTTAAGAACAACATAAAGAGCCAACATGTTTTGGGGGACAAAAGCCTCCCACTTTTTCAGAGCCTAAATGTGAGGTCTGTACCTCTATCTGGATGGAATATGTTATAAAGCCCTGTTCAACCTCTTGCCAACCACATAACACATATGTACAGTGGCCAAGGAGGGCAGGCCTTAGTGCTCAAATGCCAAACATGCGCTTCCATTGGGGCTGAGGCTTCTGTGTATAGGCAAGTGCAGTCTACTCTCTTCACAGCAGGTGGCGCCCAACCACAGTGGCCCTGTAGCTCAAGAATAACACAGTTCCTCTATGGTTTCCTGGGTTTCTGGGGAAGCAAACCAGTTGGATGCTGCCATCCCATGTGACTCTGGCAGCCAAATTGGGTCAGGCAGAGCCTATTTAATGCCCTGCTTTCAAGGCTTGGCACACTTTTTGCTAGTTGATAAAGGAGGGACAGGTACCACTAGTGGTAGGGAGAGGTTCCTGACAAAGTGGGAAAGCATAGGGTTGCAACTCCCTTGGACATCATCCCGTTTAGGCATGAGACGGTCAAGCTGCATTCCGTTCTCTTAACAGATGCTGTCAGTCCAGCTGATACCTGCTGTCTTCTCATTACTGGAGACCTTGAGTGTACCTGGTTGGGTAGCCTTCCCTCTGAGTTTGTTAATGAACTGTTTCAATATAAGTTCTTCATTGCACCTGACTGTGTGAATTATTGCCACCACACCATGCTGTACCCCACCTACATGTGCACTCCCAGCACAGGACTGAGTCTAGGTATGATCAGGAGTTCCCAGTCATGTGACCACTCTGGCACCAATCACAGTGCTCACAAGATTGACCTTAAAACCCACTTAAAGGAACACAGCAAAGGAAATTAAAGCTTAATTGGGCTGAAATATCAATATATCCTTTACCAACATGAGTAGCTGACCAGATCCTATAATAGTGGATTGCTTTCGGGTCAATTGGGTGGACTACTATACTGAGATACCGACTGGTGACCCTGTGACTGAAAATGCTTTTGTTATCCACACCAACTGTATGTTTGGGGAGGATTGTTTGTTTCACGGACAGGAAAATCTGATTGGCTGCCTGGGGTACACCAACAGTTCTGCGTTCCCACGAATGAGTTCCGGTTTGTTTCAACAACATTGTTGACCCAGAACGTCAGTAGTCCCTGGTTGTAAATAGGATAAAATATTCTCAGTGCTGATGTAGCCTATATACAGTATACTACAGCATTCCCAACAAACCCATGCCTGTTGAAACTTGTGGGAACCAATCACCCGCAAGCTTCACTGCAGACTAAATAGCCTGAAGCATCTTCTCGGTTTTAGACAAAATACAACATTTCGAGGATCTGTGTAAACTTCACCTCTCCTATGATTAAAGAAAAAAGTTTTCATGGATTTTTAGAGAATAGATATTTTGACGTTTTTCTGTAAAAGGTTCTCCGAAAGTCATTTTGGAGTCAACTTTGCTTTCTAGCTGTTCCATCTTCCTAGGGTTGTACTTCATATACATCCATTCGTAGGTTCTTCATCGTTGTTAGGAGAGGAGGGAAGAAGAAGATCAGGAAGCGGCAAAGATAAAACAGTAAATAGCAGCGTCACCCGCCGGGCTGTGCCGTATGGTAGAGGGGAACGGAATCACAAATCAAAAAAATGAAACAATTCCCATATGTGTATTTCACTCGGGGATTTAGCTGTTTGGATTGAGTTCTGCCTTAAAGAGAAAGCTTTTGGTTTAAATTATTTTTGTACGTTTCTACATTTAAAACTGATGTTTTATAAACTGGATATTTTAATATGTTTGTATAATCTTTCCTTAAATAAAATAAAGTAGATATAAACCTTAACCACTTCAGCCCCGGAAGGATTTCCCCCTTTATGACTAGGCCATTATTTGCGATTCGGCACTGCGTTGCTTTAACTGACAATTGCGCGGTCGTGCAACGTTGTACCCAAACAAAATTGATGTCTTTTTTCCCCACAAATGGTGGTATTTGATCACCTCTGTGGTTTTTATTTTTTTTGCGCAATAAACAAAAAAAAAGAGTGACAATTTTGAAAAAAAAAAATGCTTTAACTTTCTGCTCTAATACATATCCAAAAAACATATATAAAAAATCAAATGTATTATTCTACATATTTTTGGTAAAAAAAATTCCAATAAGCGTATATTGATTGGTTTGCGCAAAAGTTATCACGTCTCCAAATACGGGATAGATTTATGGACTTTTATTTATTTACATAGTTACATAGTCAGTGTGGTTGAAAAAAGACACAAGTCCATCAAGTCCAACCTATGTGTGTGTTTTTATGTCAGTATTACATTGTATATCCCTCAATGTTGTGGTCCCTTAGGTGCCCATCTAATAGTTTTTTGAAATTATCTATACTACCAGCAGAAACCACTGTTTGTGGAAGAGAATTCCACATTCTCACTGCTCTTACTGTAAAGAAACCTCTACCCATCTTAAGGTTAAACGGCCTTTCCTCCATTCTCAGTGAATGTCCGCGTGTCTTTGTGTATTCCCTTGCGCTGTATAGTTTTGTCCCTATAGTGGGGTTACCAGTACAGTATTTGTACATTGAAATCATATCCCCTCTCAAGCGTCTTTTCTCCAGAGAGAATAAGTTCAGTGCTTGTAATCTTTCCCCATAACGTAGGTCCTCTAATCCCTTAATTAGCTTTGTTGCCCTTCTCTGAACCCTTTCCAATACCTGGACATCCTTCCTGAGGACCGGTGCCCAGAACTGGACGGCATACTCCAGGTGTGGCCTCACCAGAGACTTGTATAGTGGGAGAATTATTGATTTATCCCTGAAGTTAATCCCTTTCTTGATGCATGCCAACACTTTGTTAGCTTTGCTTGCAGCAGCTTGGCATTGCATGCCACTGCTGAGCCTGTTCCCCACTAGGACCCCTAGGTCTTTTTCCATCCTAGATTCCCCCAGAGGCTCTCCCCCTAGTGAGTAGTTTGCGTTCATGTTCTTGGTACCCAAATGCATTATCTTACATTTTTCTATTATAAATCTCATTTGCCACTTGTCTGCCCACCCCTTTAATGTATTCAGATCTTCTTGCAAGGTTTCCACATCCTGTGGAGAATTTATTGCCCTGCTTAGCTTGGTATCATCCGCAAATATTGAGATTGAGCTGGTCACCCAATAAATTGAATAGGATTGGTCCCAGGACAGAACCCTGGGGAACCCCACTTTCTACACCAGACCATTCTGAGTGCTCCCCATTTATCACCACCCTCTGGACTCGCCCCTGTGGCCAGTTTTCAATCCAGGTACTCACCCTTTGATCCATGTTAAGGGACCTTAGTTTGTACAGTAAACATTTATGGGGAACTGTATCAAATGCTTTTGCAAAATCCAGGTACACCACATCTACAGGCCTTCCTTTATCTAGATGGCCGCTCACCTCCTCATAGAAGGTTAACAGATTGGTTTAGCAAGAACGATTTTTCATGAAACCATGTTGATTACTGCTAATGATAACGTTCTCGTTACAATAGTCTTGTATATAATCCCTTATTATTCCCTCCAAGAGCTTGCAAATTATTGATGTTAAGCTAACTGGTCTGTAGTTCCTTTTTTATTTATTGGTACTACATTGGCTTTCCTCCAGTCAGCTGGTATCATACCAGTCAGAAATCTGCTCTTAAAGATTAGGTACAACAGTCTGGCAATAACTTGGCTAAGTACCTTAAGGACCCTTGGGTGTAAGCCATCTGGGCCCGGTGACTTATTAGTGTTCAGTTTTTTTTTTATCCTCAGTCAGCCATGAGAGTGTTTCCTGTGACTTGTCTTGAGGACCAGCATTGTGGTTCTGAATAATTGAGCCCCCCATTTCCTTTGTGAATACTGAGGAGAAAAATTAGTTTAACACCTTTGCCATTTCTCCATCATTTGTAACCAGATTACCTGCATCATTCTTTATGGGGCCAATATGATCTGACCCCCCTATCTTACTATTTATATACTTAAAGAATTTTTTAGGATTCTTTTTACTCTCCTCAGCTATGTGTCTTTCATGTTCAATCTTAGCTGCTCTGATTACACCTTTGCATTCCTTAGTGCGTGTTTTATAGATATGAAAATCTGACTGAGACCCCTCCGCCTTGTATTTTTTGAAGGTCTCCTCCTTTGCTTTTATGTGTGCCTTTATGTCGGGGTTAAGCCATCCTGGTCTTTGCTTAACTTTTTAAAATTAATTTCCTGTTGGGGTACTCTGGCTAATACCTTTGTTTAGTATGTTCTTGAAGCACTCCCATTTTTCCTCCGCATTCATTGTTCCTAGAATTTTATTCCAGTTAACATCTTCCAGCAAGGAGCGTAGTTTATGGAAGTTGGCTCTTTTAAAATTCAGTGTCTTTGTATTCCCCTTAGGTTCCCTAGATGTGTAATTTATGCTAAAACTAATTGACCTGTGATCGCTATTTCCTAGATTGCCCCTTACTTCCACGTCTGTGATCAGGTCTGTGTTGTTAGTAATCAGAAGGTCTAATAATGCTTATTTTCTTGTTGGCACATTTACCATCTGACCTAAGAAATTGTCCTGTAGGACATTTAGGAAATGGTGAGCCTTAGCTGAACGTGCAGTACCTTCCTCCCAGTCAATATCTGGATAATTAAAATCCCCCATTATAATAACACTTCCCATCCTAGCCGCTATTCCAAATTGTGATAGGAGGTCCGCCTACCCCTCCTCCCTCTGATTAGGGGGCCTATAGCATATTCCTAGTATTACTTTACCCCTGGTATCTTCCCTTTGTAACTCTACCATAAGGATTCAACCTCCTCCCCAGAACCACTAGTAATGCCATCTCTCACATTAATTTGTATGTCATTCTTTATATACAGGCATACCCCTCCCCCTGTTTTGTCCTCCCTATCCCTGCAATATAGGGAATACCCCTGAATGGTAGCCAGCCAATCATGAGAGCTGTTGAACCAAGTCTCCGAAATTCCCACAAAATCGAATTCCTCCTCGTACAGTAGCAGCTCTAGTTCTCCCATCTTGTCTACCAGACTCCTGGCATTAGTGAACAAGCCACGTAGTTTTGTCTGGACGCCTACTGTTTCCTTGCTGGGTATTCCCTGTTTGCATGTAGGACTTGTTATACTACTTGCCTCGGGTATAAATTCCTTATTCGGCCTATCACTCCGCCCACAAATACTACCCCCTGAACTCTGTTCCCCTCTGTCTATTAATAAGTCTGGACCCCCCCCCGTTGCCTAGTTTAAAAGCCAAATTTGATCCGTTGCCCCCCCCCAGGTCTGAATAATTATCTGTCTCCCCTTGTCTCAAGTCCCCCATCATAAACACCCGCCTCACTATCCGGCTTATTCCTTAAATATGGGCTCCGTTCATCATATTGTTCAGGATGTACGTTTGTCCCTTATGGGTCGTTCCTTTGTCATCCGCAGGTCTGTTTTGATGCACCGAACAAGTGATTACGGTCCTCAGACCATCTGTTCTACCCTCTTGATCTCGACGATGACATGCTCCTCCTTAAGCTAAAACACCCTTAAAGCCTCTGAACCAAGTTGTCGAGAGTACTAACCGACCGATGGTAAGTCCCCATAAGGGATATAACGTCCCTATCCCTCCTGTTTTGTCCCCCTCCCCATACGGACATATATTTCTTACTGTATGT
>BLSH010121848.1:1890506-1905231 GCA_018402905.1 Glandirana rugosa | reverse complement strand
CCCCTCTGTCTATTACTAAGTCTGGACCCTCCCCCCCGTTGCCTAGTTTAAAAGCCCCTCTAGCTTTTCAGCCATCCTTATTCCCAGCCGGTCTGCACCTTCCCCATTTAGGTGCAGCCCATCCTTTCTATAGAGCTCATAACCGATTGAGAAATCTGCCCAGTTCACCTGGTAATGACGGCAATCTGCAATTTTTAGCAGGACTGCGACATTGCGGCGGACAAATCTGACCCCAAATTACACTTTTTGGGGACCAGTGACATTATTACATTGATCAGTGCTATAAAATGCAGCAATCAATGTATAAATGACACTGGCAGGGAAGGGGTTAACACTAGGGGCGATCAAGGGGTTAACTGTGTTCCCTGGGTGTGTTCTAACTGTAGGGGGGCTGCCAGGGACATAACAGACATCGCTGTTCCCGATCACTGGGAATAGAAGATCTCAGTCACGTCCTCTGTCAGAAAGGGGATCCGCCTTTTTTACATAGGCAGATCCCCGTTCACAATGATCTCGGGTGGCCAGTGCACATGGGTTCTGCAAAACCCGTGGGCACATTCCCACAGCGCGCAATCTCACACGCACCGACCGATGTATGGGTGCGGCCACTGGTCAACAAGTGGTTAAAGTAGTTGTAAACACTTACATATTCTCAGTGAAGTGACTGGCCTCAGGTAAAAACAAATCCTCCTACATAAGTTGTACCTGTTTTTCTGCAGTCTTCTCTTTTCTACATCCATTCAAAGTCCAAAATTAAAAAAGCTTGTCTGAAATTTCAGAAAAGCAGAAGAAGAACTGAAGTTACACTCTGCAGAGCTCATTGAGGAGAACTCTGATAGCTGATTGGAGGGAAAGGACACACCCCCCCCCTCCACACAGCATGTGGGAATAGAGCTGAGGCTGTCAATCAGCTGGAGGTCCCTCCCCTGTCACCTTTTTTTCTCTTGGTGTCAGGAAAACTTGTCAAAGTGATTCATAATTCATTATAGTTCAAGTATAACAAACTTTTGTTTTAGCTTTGGATAGAGTAGAGAGGGCTATGAACCCCAGTTAGGTTAATATTACTGCCTGTGTTCCCATTTGGGAGATTCACCCTCTATTTGCCCTATTTACCTTTATCACTGAGTGACAGTGAAAGAAAATCCCAAATGTTAGGCTGTCACCAGAACAGGAATAGAGGGGAAATTTTACAATGGGGACACTAATTTTGGTGACAGCCAGGGATTCCTTAACTTTAAACAAAGACATGCTGGCAGGTAAATTAGATCCTGTGTAAATTGGCCCTATTATATATATGAATGTGAGTTAAGAACCTTAGATTGCAAGCTCCTTGAGGGTAGGGTCTGATGTGAATGTATAATGTATATGTAAAGTGCATAAATTGACAGCGCTATATAAGTACCTGAAATAAATAAATAAATAAAACAGGAATGGGAAAATCTCCCCAATGGGACACAGATGAAAAAAAACTGACAGGCGTTGTAAGCCCTTCTTTAAGCTGGCCATAGATGGCCCAAATCTCAGCTAGTTCAGCAGGGACTAACAGAGATTCGATCTATCTACAGGCAGGCTGGTTGTATTCAATTCCACCCATCAATACAACCTGCCTGACGGATTTTTTACATGCGGTTAGTGCTGGCGGCTATAGCCGCTAGTAGTAATCATTGTGTTCTGCTGACATGGAAGGCTCCCTGCTGGCAGAACACAATGGCGCTGCGGAAGAGATTCCCCCATTAACACTGACGGATGAGGGTTGCCACATTTTCTTCAAGCCAAACCTGAACACTTTAGGGGTGCACAGCAATTTTTTTTTCTAACATACACTATAGGATTGTAAGAGACCTGGGACACCTTCGGGAGCTCCAAAGAGAATTGTAATGCGTCGCACAAAGTGCCCCCCTCACCCTCCTCTCAGGCCCCGTTCCGAGCCATAACCCTGTCTGAATAATGTTGGACAGTCCGGCTTATGAATCATGTGTCCGGGTTTCAGTTCACCTGAAACCTGGACACATGATTCAGAACCCGGACTGTCCGGGTAAATCCTGAACAGGTGGCAACTGATGGTGTTGATGGGGGAATCGAGCGATTTTCTTTCCTTCCACCCTTGGTGAAAGGAAAGAAGATTGCATTATCTATGGGCTGTTTTGCTCTAAAATGGAAAAAATTTTCCTGAAGGTTAAGTTCACAATATTGCTCATGTTCCCACACTCACCCAATCACACGTGTTCCCCACAGGCACCTGCAGCCAAAACATGCTGCTCTCTAGCAGACCCATAGGGGTGCGATTAAGAATTATTGGCAACCTCTCACATCATAAAATGTGTTTTTTGGGTGTGAAAACCCACATGGTTCCAAAGCAACATGTGGTTCCACAAAGCTGCGGTTTCAGAAAACAGTCAGGGACTTTTTCCCTGCAGGAAACACGGGTACAGCAGACCATTCAAATGAATAGACTGTGCCTGCACAAATTTGAGCAGCACCACCCGCGCAGTCATTTTTTAGCTAAAAAAATGCAGATCTTAACATGTGCGCAACAAATGAAAAAGGTTTGTTCACACAATACACCGAGAGCTATTGGGTGGAATGTACACTGCAATGCATTGTTATAATGCGCTCACTTTCTTTTCCCTTTTTTTTTAACTTATTTCAATCCTATGCTCTCCAGCCTCCAGAGCATCTCTGTGCATTACACCACATCAAAACACGCTACATAAATTGAACATGTCCTTTTTTTCAGCACACGCCAACGCATTACATTGGTGTGAGCTGAAGCCACAAGACTTGAGGCCAATTGATTTGTCCTTGCATTGGGAATCAATTGGGCCAACGCATTAGGTTGGTGTGAACTGAAGTTACAAGAGGTGAGGCCAATTGCCTTGTCCTTGCATTGGGACTCAGTTGGGCCAACGTATTACACTGGTGTGAGCTAAAGCCACAAGACTTGAGGCCAATTGCCTTGTCCTTGCATTGGGAATCAATTGGGCCAACGCATTATGTTGGCGTGAGCTGAAGCCACAAGACTTGAGGCCAATTGATTTGTCCTTGCATTGAGAATCAATTGGGCCAAAGCATTACGTTGGCGTGGACAGAAGTTACAAAAGGTAAGGCCAATTGTCTTGTCCTTGCACCAGGACTCAGTTAGGCCAACGCATTACGTTGGTGTTAGCTGAAGATACAAGATTTGAGGTCAATTGCCTTGTACTTGCAGTGGGACTCAGGTGGGCCAACATATTACGTTGGTGTGAGCTGAAGCCACAGGACTTGAGGCCAAATGCTTTTCCTTGCATTGGGACTCAGTTGGGCCAACGTATTACACTGGTGTGAGCTAAAGCCACAAGACTTAGGGCCAATTGCCTTGTCCTTGCATTGGGAATCAATTGGGCCAACTCATTATGTTGGCGTGAGCTGAAGTTACAAGAGGTGAGGCCAATTGTCTTGTCCTTGCACCAGGACTCAGTTAGGCCAACGCATTACGGTGGTGTTAGCTGAAGATACAAGACTTGAGGCCAATTGCCTTTTCCTTGCATTGGGACTCAGTTGGGCCAACGTATTACACTGGTGTAAGCTGAAGCCACAGGATTTGAGGCCAATTGCCTTGTACTTGCAGTGGGACTCAGGTGGGCCAACACATTACGTTGGTGTGAGCTGAAGCCACAGGACTTGAGGCCAATTGCCTTGCCCTTGCATTGGGACTCAGTTGGGCCAACATATTACACTGGTGTGAGCTGAAGCCACAGGACTTGAGGCCAATTGCCTTGCCCTTGCATTGGGACTCAGTTGGGCCAACATATTACACTGGTGTAAGCTGAAGCCACAGGATTTGAGGCCAATTGCCTTGTACTTGCAGTGGGACTCAGGTGGGCCAACACATTACATTGGTGTGAGCTGAAGCCACAGGACTTGAGGCCATTTGCCTTGTCCTTGCATTGGGACTGTGTTGGGAACCAATGCCCATCCATGAATGGTCTGAATACTGAAAAAAACCCTTGCCATAGCCACTGGAGGAACTGACACTTTTTTTTTTTGTTTTGTTTTTTTTTTGTTTTTTACCTTGAAAGTGAGACATATCTAAAAGTCTTGGTTCCCAAAGTCAGACTATGGGTGTTCCCAGGTACAATTATCAGACTGGTCTCCCCTTCGGCCTGGAAACAAGGAGTGTCACTTTCAAGGAGCGGATAAAGTTCTTAACGCAGACAATCGGATGTCCAGCCGACGACGCAGAGGCCGTCTGAGTAAATCTGATGTAGGCTTTGTTACAAGTGACAAGAAGATGCTTCTTATAATTACTGCGTACAATAAAGGAAGAGGTTTATGGTGAAGAGCCATGACAGGTGTAAGGTGGGGTGCGCTTATTGACAGGAGAAATGGCTTTAATGGAGACAGTGAAAGTCGCCTTAGGGAGTTGTGGATACAGATCTGTGTAAGTGAGAAATGACAAGCCTACAATGAGGGGGGAGAGCGAGCCGCATCGGCTGAGCTGGAGGAACCTGGGAGGAAATGAGCAGCAGCAAAGGGAGTCACAAAGAGAAGTAAAATACAGTGAGAACCTGTGCGCATCATTTCCATCCAGGAATGTAAGTGTAGATATTTCTGCCACAATGCAAAGTACACATCAGGGTCTGTTTAGTAAACCTGGCCCCTATTCTGTCCCTGACCGCTTTCATATACTCTCCGGGCAATGATGTATCTTGACTTCCCTGCAATATCATTGACTCTCCTTGACAACCTCTCTATGACATCCTTCCACCTGGAAAAGGTTAACTTAACCACTTCAGCCCCGGAAGGATTTCCAGCTTTAGGACCGGAGCCCTTTTTGCGATTCGGCGCTGCGTCACTTTAACTGACAATTGCGCGGTCGTGCGACGTTGTACCCAAACGAAATTTGTGTCCTTTTTTTTCCACAAATAGAGCTTTCTTTTGGTGGTATTTGATCCCCTCTGCGTCCTTTCTGATCGCCGCTATAAACAAAAGAAGAGCGACAATTTTGCAAAAAAACCCAAATTTCTTACTTTTTGCTAAAATACAAATCCAAAAAAAAAATATAAAAAAACATTTTTTTTCACTGTTTTTGGCCAATTTATATTCTTCCTCATATTTGTGATAAAAAAAATCGCAATCGGCGTTTATTGATTGGTTTGCGCAAAAGTGGTCGCGTTTACGGATGATGAGAATTCATTTTTGGGGTTTTTATTTTTTTTTTATTTTTTACTAGTAATGGCGGCGATCTGCGATTTTTAGCGATACTGCGATATTAGGGCGGACATGTCGGAACGTTTTGACACTTTTTTGGGACCATTGGCATTTATACAGCGATCAGTGCTATAAAAATGCACTGATTACTGTGTAAATGCCATTGGCAGTGAAGGGGTTAACCTGCAGGGGCGCTCTAAGGGTTAAATGTGTTCCCTGGGCGTGTTCTAACTGTATGGGGGACTGCCTATCTGGGGAAGGGAAGTGGTCACAGCCTCCATGTACAGGAAGGCTGTGATCACAGCCCTTCCCCCTCACACAGAACGGAGGTCTGTGTTTACTTACACGGACCTCCGTTCATTCACTCCGAGGGGGCATTGCGGGTAGCCGGCGGCAATCGAAGCCGCCGCACCCGCTCCCTGGCCCCCCCGAACACAGTGAGCGCGCGGGCGCCGTATGACGGCGATTCGCGTTACAGAGCCACTCTGTCGCCGTCATTTGCCGATCAGCCGTCGGCAAGTGGTTAAAGTGACACTAAACTCCAGCTAAGAAAAAAAACAAACTTCTATCCCAGTAATTATTCTTAACTCAAAAAGTCCCTTCTGTTGCTCTCAGCCTTGCTCCAAATCTCCAAATTCTTTTTTTTTTTTTTTTTTTGTCTCTATGATCCAACTTCCTGTTAGGAGGTGGCTACGTTCATTCTCAATGGCCCCACTGTGTGTAGGAACGTAGCCCCCCCGCTTTTGCTCACTCCTGAAATGACAATGGACTATGGACAATGGGATCTGTTGTGTGCATAGAGCATGACCACAATTAATATGCACTGGTTGTTCTGAAGAAACGGAAGGGAGGGTAAAGAGGAGAGGTATAGGAGTGCATGGAGGGAGAAAAACATAGTAAGAAATTACTTAAAGCGGAGTTCCACCCAAAAATGGAACTTCCGCTTTAAGCACTCCTTACCCCCTTACATGCCACATTTGGCATGTCATTTTTTTTTGGGGGGGGGGGGAGTGTGTCCCCAGGTTTCAGAGGGACTTCCTGTCCCTCTTCCACCTTCCGCCTCGGGGCCGCCTAGGTGACTCCTCCTCTCCTCCTAGGTGGCCCCTCCCTCCTGGCAATCTTCTGGGACACGTCACAGGTCCCAGAAGATTGCCTGGCCACTAGGAATGCGCAGCGCGACTCGCGCATGCGCAGTGGGTGCCCGGCCGTGAAGCCGGGCCAGGTGCCCACACTAGGAATGGCGGGGCCGTCGGGAGGAGCGGGGAGATGAGCGAGGCTTCGGGAGCAGCCGTCGCTGGACCGGGAGACAGGTAAGTTACTGTTTATTAAAAGTCAGCAGCTACACTTTTTGTAGCCACAGTGTGGAACTCCGCTTTAATGAAATATAGATTACAGGGCCAGTGGATGTGTATGGGTAATTTTTGGAAAATAAGGAGATTGTTTAGACCGCTTTCACACTGGGGCAGCCCGAGCGTCTGTGGTAAAACACTGCTAATTTAGCGGCACTTTACCGCTGTTATTCGGGTGGCAACGCAGCACTTTTAACCCCTAAGAAGGGGTTAAATAGGGGTTAAAAGTGCCGGAGCGCAGGGCTCCCAGAGCGGTGTACTGCCCATTCATTTCAATGGGCAGGGGCGGTGGAGGAGTAGTGTATACATCCTTCCCACACCGCCCCAAAAATGCTGCTTGCAGGAGATTTTTTCCTCTGCTGCAAGCGCTCTGCCCCAGTGGGAAAGCACTCAGGCTTTCCCACTGGGGTACATTAGGAGGCAGTTTACAGGCGCTTTACAGGCGATATTTTAAGTGCTAGAACACCTGAATACTGCTTTCAGTGTGAAAGGGGTCTTAGCGTCACTTTAATCACTTCCTATATTTAGGCCATCCCGGATTTGAAGGGCTTAAAACAAGCCCATGGCTGCAGCTGATCAACTGTTCAGTAAAAGTGATCTGGGTTCCTCTACAGCCACCCAATTACGTTTACAGTGGTAAGAAAGGATGCCCCCCCCAAATGGCGACCACAGTGGTCTCCAGGCTCCTTGAAAGATTGGGGAGCCCCAGACCTTGGTAAATGACGTTAACTTTCAGAGCAGGAGGTGATCGGGGAACATCCATTCCCCAATTCCACATTGTGACTAATGAATCCAGAAGTGGTGTGTATTATGTCCCTTTCCCATTCACAGCTCTTATTCCTCAGCTAATATAGACAAGGATGCAGCTAATCAAGCACAATCTGTTCTTGATTAGCTGCACTGAAGGGCAGAGTAAACATTGGGAGTCTAGCTAACCCCTGATGTCTCCATAAAGAGAACCTGTCACCTGCCCATACTATCACATAGGGGACCTGTTAGCCCCCTTCTGATAGCAATAACGTTAAAGGAAAAAAACATAAAAATGATTTTAAAAAATTGTAGTAAAATAAACAAAAATAATAATAATAACAAAAAAAGCAACCCGTACATCCATGCAAAACCCCCCCCCCCCCCCCCCCGCAAATATACACATGCAAATGTGCATATCGATAGATAGATAGATAGATAGATAGATAGATAGATAGATAGATAGATAGATAGATCAAATTATTAATTGATTTATTTATTTATTTATCAATGTATGTGTTTATAGGTTTACATCTATTTATATATCTACTTACTTAAGCATATACAATAAACGTTTTTTCATTCAATCATAACCATATTCGATTTGATTTTCATATTGACATTTTTTTATACACAATATTGTCAAATGTATTGGGACGCCTGCCTTTACACGCACATGAGCTTTAATGGCATCCCAGTCTTAGTCCGTAGGGTTCAATATTGAGTTGGCCCACCCTTTGCAGATATAACAACTGGCCTATACACAGTCCTGACCTCAACCCGATAGAGCACCTTTGGGATGAATTCGAGCGGAGACTGTGAGCCCGACCTTCTCGTCCAACATCAGTACCTGACCTCACAAATGTGCTTTTGGAAGAATGGTCAAACATTCCCATAGACACTCCTAAACCTTGTCTACAGCCTTCCCAGAAGAGTTGAAGCTGTTATAGCTACAAAGGGTGGGCCAACTCAATATTGAACTCTATGGACTAAGACTGGGATGCCATTAAAGCTCAGGTGCGTGTAAAAGCAGGCGTACCAATACTTTTGACAATATAGTATAGATTCAAAATACTTATTGTACATTGCTTATGCTTGAACTTTGGGCTCCGAACAAGGCAGAAGCAATTCCCCAAATTGCATTGGCTCGATCTGCGTGTTTTTACACTTTCAATAAAGGATTGTACTCTTCCACCAAGAGTTGCATTATTTCAGACAACTGGCACTCCTTCCTCCCTATTCAAGTATAGAAAAAATTAATTGTCAGCCAGAGGGAGGAATGTCCTCCTTACAATGGTGGTCAGAATGTCACCCTTAGGGACATCATTGATGTCATACTGCTGGCTTTTTGAAGAGGATGATGCACGGGTGCTCATAAATCAGCCATAGCTCAAGAAAACCCTATAAACCTTTGGAGGCATAATAGCTCTGCACACTATCTGCATGGAGTTTGCTGTTCCTCCTATACTTGTGTGGGTTTCCTCCTGGTTGCTAAAGTTTCCTCCCACATTCCAAAGTCATGCTGATAGGTTAATTGGCTCCTGTCTAAATTGGCCCTAGTATATGTACAGTATGAGTTAGGTACCTTAGATTGTAAGCTCCTTGAGGGCAGGGACTGGTGTGAATGTGTAAAGCACTGTAAATTGTTGGTGCTATATGAATACTTGTAATAAATAATGTTTCACTCTAGTTGGAAGGTCTTCTCTAACTTATAACTCTAAAATTCTGTTTTTTAAAGGGGGGGGAGGGGGTAATATGATCTCTCATTTAAAGGGACACTGCCACTTTGCTAGTTCAGAAACACGTCGCCATCATTGTTCAGGCATCATAGAGGTTTACCATCTACTTCCCATCAGTTCAGGGATGACACAACCATGTGCTCCTGGTACCTGGCCAGTTTATAGCAGTGTTTACAAATGTCTGCCATAGATCAGTGCCTTTCAGCTTGTGATGTGCTGCAAAGTTACAATGTTACAGTTTGATGCCTGAGGGACAGGAGACTGTGGAAATGCTTCTTCCTGCCTGCAGCAGACTGGAAATTGCATGGACAAGACCAGGTTACACAAAATCAGAGGCACCAATATCCCTTAATAAAGAACTAAGCAAGTGGGGTAAATATGGGACTTTTTAGGTGCATGGACACATAAAACACAGAGAAATATTTTGTATAACAATTATTTGTTACAAAATGTTATTTAATTACAAAAAATTTGGAACAAAAGCATACTGTACAGTCATATGATACCATTCATCGCACATGTTATTCAACATGTTTCGCCTATTCAGGCTTCTTCAGGAAAATGCGTAGTGATACTACTGGCAAAAAAACATAGAAACATAGAAAAGTGACGGCAGAAAAAGACTGAGTAGTCCATCGAGTCCAAACAGAATTAAATCACAACAATACCACACAAACATTGTTATATCCACATAATGTGTTTACTATACATGTGTGACAATAAAGGCTACATCCACCTATCGAGAAATAATCTCCCAAAAGAGGATCCCTACCTTCAAAGGATGAAGAGGCAAGGAGTTATTGTAACTAATGTAAATATGAGATCTATAGTAAACAAACTATGTGAATATAACAATGTTTGTGTGATATTGTTTTGCTTTATTTCTGTTTATTTTGCGAGTAATATCACCACACATTTTCCCGAAGAAGCCTGAATAGGCGAAATATGTTGAATAACATACGTGATGAATGACATTATATGACTGTACAGTATGCTTTCATTTGAAATTTTTTTGTAATTAAAAACCACTTACCAACCGGAAGGTTTTCCAGCTTTAGGACCAGAGCACTTTTTGCGATTCGGCACTGCGTCGCTTTAACTGACAATTGCGTGGTTGTGCGACGTTGCACCCAAACAAAATTTGCGTCATTTTTTTCCCACAGATAGAGCTTTCTTTTGGTGGTATTTGATCGCCTCTGCGTCATTTCTAATCGCCGCTATAAACAAAAGAAGAGCGACCATTTTGCAAAAAAAAACCAAATTTCTTACTTTTGGCTAAAATTCAAATCCAAAAAAAAAATATAAAAAGCATTTTTTTCACCGGTTTTGGCCGATTTATATTCTTCCTCATATTTGTGATAAAAAAAAAATCGCAATTGGCGTTTATGGATTGGTTTGCGCAAAAGTGGCCGCGTTTACGGATGATGAGAATTAATTTCTGGGTTTTTTTTTTTTTTTTACTAGTAATCGCGGCGATCTGCGATTTTTAGTGGTACTGCGATATTGCAGCGGACATGTCGGACATTTTTGACACTTTTTTGGGACCAATGACATTTATTCAGCGATCAGAAATTTAAATGTCCACTGATTACTGTATAAATGTCATTGGCAGTGAAGGGGTTAACCTGGGGGAGAGCTAGGGGTTAACTGTGTTCCCTGGGTGTTCTTACTGTGGGGGGGTTGGGCTAACATGGGCATGGCCAGTGACAGGGATCAGTAGATCTCTCATGCCCCTACTAACAGAGCGGGGAACCGCCGTGTTTACATCGGCGGTTCCCCGTTCTTTCCTTGTGGCCGCTCATCGCGGCTGGCCGGCGGACATTGCGCCCCCTAGTGGCTGATTGCAGATCACCGTCTTTTTACGGCGATTCGCGCTCAGCATCCAGACTGCCGCCGTGAAAACACGGCGCGCGGTCGGGAACCTGTTAAATAACATTTTATAACAAATATTTTTTATACAAAATATTTCTCTGTGTATTTATGTGTCCATTCACCTGAAAAGTCCCATATTTACCCCATTTGCCTCATGTTCTTAACCTAGCCAAACTCACTAGACTGGAGTTCCAGGACTGTCATTTAGTAACAAGTTTTTAGGTTTTTTTTAGAAATGATACTATTACTGTATATCAGTGTTTCTCAACCAGGGTTCTGTGGAACCCTAGGGTTCCTCCAGAGGTTGCTAGGGGTTCCGTGAGCAATGGTCAATTTTTACCTCTCTGATAAATTTCCAATGATACCATTGATCTTTTTAGCTATCTGTAAGGGGGTAATTCTTCCCAATGACCACAAGTGTAAGGAGCATTCTTCCCATTGACCACAAGTGTAAGGAGCATTCTTCCCAATGACCACAAGTGTAAGGAGCATTCTTCCCATTGACCATTACACCAATGTTTCATGAGTTGTAGATTTTTAATTTTTAACAGGGGTTCCCCGAGACCGGAGATTTATTTCAAGGGTTCCTCGGTGTCAAAAAGGTTGAGAAAGGCTGCTGTATATTGTGATTTGTCCGGAATTTATTCTTGCAGACTTGTAAAGTTACTGAAAAGTCCACTTGGTGACATCTTCTAAAATTCTCAACGGTTTTCCATTTTGCTTTATTTCACGCTCCTTTAGTATTGCCTTAAAGATGTTAATTGTACTCATGCAAAATTTCTCCTGAATAGCTCAATAGTTTCAGCGTTCACAAAATGATTCACACTCTTTGTGTGCATGATAAGAGTATATATGGAATCATTACAATATATTATGTCTGAACGCGAAGAAAAAGGCTCTGTGCCGCGGCAATGGCTCTTCAGCCTAAAGGATCTTCCCAAGTTTCCATCCTGAAGCCTAAAACATGTTCAATTAATTAGAGTTTTGGGGATCACTGCACAGACATAAAAAGCAGCGATAAAAATGATTGTGACGACGAGATATCCTTTAAAACGCTCAATGAAATGTCTCGCTCGCAAAGTTAAGAAAGTCTATTGTTAGAATGGTGAGTATCCCTCTTTATTGATGTCATAAAGAGCGTATTTATGGGCTGAAGATATTAAGATGGATTCGAGAAATGGAACTTCTAATTCAACCTTTCAGGGCCAGCGCCAGGCACTTCTGCGCACAAATTTACAATAATAAAAGGCGACCGCCTATTGCAATTTAACCCTAATCCAAATAAAGAGATCACCCTATTGAAAAAAAAAATTCTTTTTTTTTTTCCTTTTATTTTATGCATTTCCAGATTTAATACAGCCTTGGACAAATGAAGCTTTGAAACAGCCAGGGAGGATTTGAATTCATTAATTTGCGGTAAGTGTAAGATTTTTTTTTTGATTTTTTTTCTGTGTCTATCAAAGATGAAATATTTAACCTGAACATAGCGGTCAAATAGCTGCTTGCATAAAATGACATGTTTACAACATCCGTCCCTGAGATTTACATTTTTATGAAAAAATAATAGAATATAGCCTCTCTATTAGATGGGAAACCCATATATGGGCTTTGCATGCTCAGCTAGACAGTGAAGCTCAATAGACAATTGCAAGGTTTTAACACCAAGTCAAGGATTTCACTGGCTGTTCCTATTAAAGAACAATAATAAAGATCTGCCCCAACTTATTTATTTTTATTTTGTTCAATAGGAACCTTTCAAAGTGAAATGCTGAAAACACAATCAAGCAACGGGTCTGGGTAATGGGTTAGGTTTTTAAAGTTAAACTTCGCTCAAGCAGCTAAAAAGTAAAAAAAAAAAAATTACAGTAAAAAAATAAATAAATTAATAAAACAACCAATTAAAGAGTTAAGTCTTGTGAATGATGTACTCCTACCAGATAGCATAGACTGATCATGGATTTCCACTGCACTGACGCAGTACAAATGGGTCAAGAACACATCTCCTGATGAGGTGTTACCATTCCATTCTTGTCTCCTATCCACAAGTTTCCTGTGTTAGACAGAAAGCACTGGACACTGCAGAAGAGTGTTATTGACTGTTAGGCTGGCCATACATTATACAATTTTCTTGTACAATTTTCCTTAAGACTTACCAAAACCATATAATATGAGGTCAAACCTAAACACTTTAAATTTTTATTAAATCGGGCAGGCCCATGCACTACCTGGTTAAAGCTAAATCTTAAAGAAATTGAATAAGAAAATTGTATAACGTATGGCCAGCTTTGGTGCTTGCTTTTCGCCCTTCCAGAGTGAGCACTTCTGTGCATGGAAATTGCAGTAAGGTAATACAGGATTTAAGGCTATAGGGATAAAGGAAATACACTATATCACCAAACGTTTCTGGACACCTGCCTTTACACACACATGGACTTTAATGGCATCCCAGTCTTAGTCTGTAGGGTTCAATATTGAGTTGGCCCCCCCTTTGCAGCTATAACAGCTTCACCTCTTCTGGGAAGGCTGTCCACAAGGTTTAGGAGTGTCTATGGGAATGTTTGACCATTCTTCCAGAAGAGCTTTTGTGAGGTCAGGCACTGATATGGATGAGAAGGCCTAAATCGCAGTCTCTGTTCTAATTCATCCCAAAGGTGTTCTATCGAGTTGAGGTCAGGACTCTGTGAATGCCAGTCAAGTTCACCCACCCCAAACTTGCTCATCCATATCTTTATGGATCTTGCTTTGTGCACTGGTCCAAATCATTTGGTGGAGGGGGGGTATGGTGTGGGGGTTGTTTTTCAGGGGTTGGGCTTGGCCTCTTAGTTCCAGTGAAGGGAACGCTTAAGGTGTCATCATACCAAGACGTTTTGAACAATTTCATGCTCCCAACTTTGTGGGAACAGTTTGTTGTTCCAACATGACTGCGCACCAGTGCACAAAGCAAGGTCCATAAAGGCATGGATGAGCGAGTTTGGGACACAGAGTTCTGTCCTCAACCTGATAGAACACCATTGGGATTAATTAGAGTGGACACTGCGAGCCAGGGCTTCTCGTCCAACATCAGTGCCTGACCTCACAAATGCACTTCTGGAAGAATGGTCAAACATTCCCATAAACATTCTGCATAGTGACGCAGTCTCTATGCGACCGAATGGCGGCCTTCACGCTCCTGGGTATACATATTGAAACAGCTGGTACCACTATGTGAAGCACGCTGCTGTACGGTGGTATTGTACTCTGGCATCTGGCTGTGGACTCTTGGCAGACGTTGGAATTGGAACCATACAGTGAGGTCTATTGGATGCTCCCTTTAAGACCAATCTTATACGCTTATTCCTCTTATCTCTGGTAAGAGTACCTTTTACTTACCTGGTGGAAGTGCACAGTGCATGATGGGTGTATCACGTTTTTCCAGGAGTAACTGTCACAATGTCGGGTGCCCCAAAGGGGTGAAGGATACTATATATATATATACACATGAACTTTCTTCTTTGTTTTCACTAATTTTGGAACAATTAATTTTATACATTTATATATGGACTCACTAATTTACATGAATACAGCATTGCAATATATGCGTCATATTGTTTAGCGCTACACCTTATTGTATTTTATATTCCCATAGACACTCCTAAACCTTGTGGACGGCCTTCCCAGAAGAGTTGACACATATATATATATATCATAGGAAGTGGGGAAACCCCGTGGGCTGTAACACTGTCAATGAGGACCTTTTTGCACTATGTGGGTAGTACGTGACACGTGAAGGTGGTCCATTCATTTTCCATGAGAATGGTCTCTATTCTCCTTATTCGCATATTCTAACCA
>BLSH010121848.1:1844171-1862549 GCA_018402905.1 Glandirana rugosa | reverse complement strand
GGGACTGTATGCAATTTGAGCTTGCAAATTTGAGTTCAACCTTTTTTTTTTTTTTTTTGCTCAATTTGGATCAAACTGCAGTTTACATAGAACTTTTTCACCTCACTCTCATGAGTCAATGGAGCAGTATGAAGCAAAATATATGTGACAATTTGGTGTATCATGTATGGGAGCCTGTTGCTTTGCCATGCATGGGCAAAGTACAAGTGAACTTTTGAGGACCTAAACTCTAGAAGCCGTGCCTAAAACAAAGCAAGCAAGGGGCAAAGGTCCAGTCACCAGTACTGCCTGTGGACTTCCTGCAGCTCATCTTTTTTCCCATTACTGACTTGTCACATTTTGCAACTGTATGGAAACAACCATCTTGGTAGAGTAGCAGGTCTTTGCTTCCTCGTGTCAGGGCGCCCCCCCCCCCCCCCATCTCCTATGACTGGTGATGTGATGATTATGTGGGGAAATAATCAATCAACAGGAGAGGTGAAGAAAGCTCAGGTCCACATCAATGAAGAAGAAGCACGTAGACCCTTGTATTTTAGGTCCATGAGTACTGTCTTCTCTCCAGCAAGGAGAACAGTGATCAGAACAGTACTGATACCACCAAATGCGGCAAGAGTAGCAGTCAGAGGAAGCAATGTCTTAGATTATTTCAAAAAGAGAAGGGAGAAGCACCTCTAAGTGCAGACTGCAGCAAAAGTTTAACAAAACCAGGAATGCCAAAAATGGCCACTTACATCTTTTAAATGAATGCAGTCGTGGCCGGTGCATCATTTTCTTGGGGGGGGGGAACGGTCCCCCGTCAATTGGTCGATTGATCGCCGCTCTGCTCCGCTCGTCCGTCAGGCCCCCCGCCAGCCCCAAACTTACCCCATCCAGGCCTGTGTCTCCTTTCGAGTCCCGGCGGTTGCTTCTCCTCCCGGCCAATCAGGACTTAGAACTCCCGGCCAATCCTTAATCGGGTCCAGAGACGCAGGAAGACAATAGCCTCCGGCTCTAATCATGTGCATAAAAAAAACCTCATTGGAATCCATACGTCCAGCGCCCTGCATGTAAATTAGGGACCGAGCACATGGATTGGGGGGCCGTGCCCCTGCACCGCTGATGGAGTGGCCGCCACTGCATGACTGATAGGCTCATCACTATAAAGACACAGATGGACACAGAGGGTTGTATTCGCCAAGGAGCCACCAGGGTCCATTGCCACAGTGGTGGGTGTATGGGGAAGCCCGTCAGAATCCTCCAAGATGGCACTGGATCAAGCTTAAAGAAGGAACGCACATTCCCATATATGGTTGCTTGGAAATGCATTGCTGTTCAGCCCCCTTCCCAGTGATGTTATCCCACAGATGCTGTGGTTCATGCTGCAATCCAGCGCCATCTTGGAGGATTGCGGCTGGCTTCCCTATACACCCACCACTGTGGCAGACCCTGGCGGCACTTTGGTGGATACAGCCCTCTGCATTCCAGATCTTTATAGTGATGAGCCTATCATTCATGTACACAATGTGAGTGGCCATTTTGGTTTTATTAAAGTTGTAATACAGTCTGCACTTAGAGGCCCGTCTCCCTTCTCTCATGCCTACAGAGCCTGCTTCTGCTCATTGGATTAGCTAGCCTGGCGAATTGACTGCTTTGAACTCTTGCACTGTTACTTTTCAGGAGTAATTCAGCACAAAAGGTGGATTTTTGAGGTTACTTCTTAGGCACAATTACCATTTCTAGCTTTTCCCTATAACATGGCAAATCTTCACTTTTTTAGTTCAGGTCCACTTTGAGATTTAAGAGAACTATTTAAATTTTCTTTATTTTTTTCAATGTCAAAAATGTGTTTTACTTTAAAAATAATCTTCTTTTTCTCCGACTAGAGTTCTTCTTTAAAAAACCAAGCCACTTCTAAGTGTACAAAATACACTAACATCTGCACAAATTGTTGAGATATCTTGATAAGGAGGGGAAATCTTTCATCTTATCAAGTCTATGAATTTCATTTTTTCCCTCTCTGGACTCTTACAACAACACTCCACTCTATGCAATTTTAATTTTTTTTTCTCCCTGCTGCTGATATTCAGCTTCAGAGGCCGCTCAAGAAGGCTGCGTTGCGGTACAGTCGAAGCACCTTGATCATGGACGGCAAAATGCAGAGAGGGAAAAAAAACAAATTCCATCAAATTTAAGACATAAATATGATGATGTCCTAAAATTAAATTGGTGAGCGCAGAGCTTGAAGCTGAAAGCTTTTTATTCTTTTGAACTATTACAGAACGTAATATTATTCTCCGGGAATTCTATGAACCTTGCAGCGGATCAAAGAGTTTCCGCGGTTGCGATGGAAAGTATTTTGTTATAAACTAGGTGAATATCAATGTGCTAGATACCGCGTTTGTTTTTCCCCAAATGAAAGTTCGGTGTGGCGTATACTTCATCACTGCAAAAACAATTCATATATTTAAAACTGGAGGGCTTATTTACAATTGTAGAAGCTATTTTTTTTATCCTACCATTTTCATCTATTTGGGAAAAAATAAGCCATTTATTGCTGTTATTTCAGTTGTTTGTTACCTCATTATTGTTAAAATTACTAGAGATGAGCAAAATTGAGAGTCTGGCAAAATTTCTCCATTTAGACTTAAGGAATTGGAATCAATTGGGAAGGCAAAAGTAAGGATTTGAATGGTTTTTAAGGGTTCAGTGGAGTTTAAAAGGCATTTGGAATCAATGGGGAATTTAGTGGTTTTGTGGCCAAATCAAGTTTGTTAAAATCAATCCGCTTGGCCCAATTAGTACCTGTGAAATCAGTTTACCAATGGATGTTGCCTATTTACGAGTATTTTCACCTGTTTGAATCTGTAAAAGCGTTGCACTTTTATTGTTACTTATGAATCTGTCATTCCAATGGAGCAAAACTGCAGAAGGAAGGTTGCACAAGTGACACCTTTTTCTCTAATTCTGTTTTTTGCCATGTCTTATGTCTGCTTTGGAGTACGTGTACTAGTGCAAAAACATTTTTATAAATCCCACTTGGTTTTAAATTGTTGCCAAATGATAATTCCCTTCTGGCTTCTAAAAAAAAAAAAAAACAAGCATACAGTCCCCTCCAAAGGTCCCCTAAAATTTGATTGTTCCTTTGGAGGGGGACTGTGAATATTAATGCAGAGTCACCACTCCATGACCCCCATGCCCCCCCAACCCCAAAATGCACACCAGGCCCTTAGGGTCTGGTATAGATTTTAAGGGATCTTCGTGCAAAAAAAAAAGCAACAAAAAATGTGTGAGGTCCCCCTAAAAATCCAAACCAGATCCTTAAAGTGGAGTTCCACACTTTTAAAAGTCAGCAGCTACAAAAAGTGTCTGCCGACTTTTAATAAACAGACGCTCACCTGTCACATGGTCCAGTGATGCGACCGCCTGCTGCCTCGCTCCTCTCCCCCTCTTCCGTGCGGCGCTTACATAGCAATTGTGGGCACCTGGCTTTGGCTTCAAAGCCAGCGCGCACTGCACTGCGTGCGAGCCAAGCTGCGCACTGTGAATGGCCAAGGAATCTTCTGGGACCTGTGTCATGTCCCAGAAGATTGCCGGGAGGGAGGGGGAGAGGTGAAATTCCTTCCAGTTCCGCTGCACCAGAAGAGGAAGTGGGAGCTGGGACCCTGTGAAAACAGGGTCCCCGCCCCTCCCCCAAGAAAAATGACATGCCAATTGTGGCATGTCGAGGGGTCACCTACACTTAAAGTGGAAGTTGCACTTTTGGGTGGAACTCCACTTTAATTTGTACATCCCACCTCCTGACCCATACCAGGCCACATGCCCTCAACATGACCTGTTGGTTGAGGACAAGGGTCTCTGCCCCATAACCCTGATTGTGGGGATCTTCAGGAGAGGGGCTTGCTGAAATCTAGAAGCCCCCTTTAAAAAATAAGGGGGCCCCTAGATACTGTTCATTCCCACCCACATGAATGAGTAAGGAGTATGCAGTACTCTTAATCATTCATAAAAAAATGTAACCAAAACAAAAATCTGATGGACCTAATACACACACCTGATCTCAATGGTACTGATTTCAGAATGACAGCTTCCAGAGCTGTCATCAGCTTTAAAAGGGAAGATCCCCTGCCATGTAAGCAGTGTGCTGGTAACTGCGGCAGTTGCTAGAGTTGCAGTGAGTGACAACACAAACTGCTTCCTTAGGAACTATTGACAGAGGGAATTTGCTCCCCCTGAATGGTGGGCCAAACTGTCAAAAGTCTGAGTGTTCCTCCAATTGCCAGAACAGCCAAAGATCGATCCGAGCCTAGGTTCCTAACGTGACCCATGATAAATGCTAAAGGGTCCCCACTCAGGCTGTCAAGGTCCGATGAGCTGGATGCCGCTTGCTAGTGAAAGTGTAGGCTGAAGAGAGGTCCATCCAGACCCAAAGCATACTGCAAAAATAGGAAGAGATAGCCTGACCGCCACATACCTCATCTGGTCTGAGTTGTCTAGGTACGGATCAAACCATTGACTCATTCCTGACATAGGCATGTGACCATCACACCTACCTATATGGCCAAATATATGTGTACCACCCTCCAAATTATTGAGTTGATGTTGAGTGGATGTTTTCACTGAAAGGTTCTGTAAATGCCACGGCATACAAGGACATTTTAGACAATTGTGTGCTTCCAACCTTGTGGCAAGAGTCTGGAAAGATTCTCGGTTCCAACATGACTGTGCCCTGTGCATAAAGTCAGCTCCATAAATACATGGCTTGATAAGTTCTGTGTGGGGGAACTCGAGTGACCCACACAGGGTCCTGACCTCAACCCTACTGAACACCCTTAGGTAAAACTGGAATGCCAGTTGTAAGCCAGGTCTTCTCATCCAACATAAGTACCTGACCTCACAAATGCTCCTTTGGTTGAAAGGGCACAAATTTTATTGAAAAACCAAGAAAGCGTGACTGCTCCAAGCCCACAACATATCCTTAGCCGCCGAGCTTGTCCACACTCTGGGGTTGATTTATTAAAGGCAAATAGGCTGTTCACTTTGCAAGAGAAGTTGCAGTTTTGCAAGGGGATTTTGTCCCAGAGCATAGTGAACGTGTTTGCAAAGAATACCCAATCATGCAAGAAAAAAAACCCAGCATTTTTGTTTACATGTGATTGGGTGATAGAAGTCAGCAGAGCAAATAAACTCTTCTGTATAAAGTCTCCATCCAATGACATCAGGTCTTTCTTCCAACTTTATTGAACCTGACACAGCACACTGCGGCCCTGTCTAGGATCGTCCCATCCTAACGTGTTTCAACCATGTATGGGTTTACGCTCAGAGATACCCTTTTAAGCGTTAAAAGGATAAACACTACACAAATAAAATAAAAAAAAACATAAGATAATATTCACATCAATGCCACAAAATGGCATACAAAATGTATGTTGAAAACTTGAAAAGCGTAGTAGCACGCTCAATACCTTGTTTGAGTTTTCTTCCTAAAACCTAACATACATTAATAATAGCTACCTATATTTTTGAATTTAACGCTCTTCTCTCAACAAAAACATTTCGATTTTTAACTAAAGCCTCCCCTCTGAACTCAGGGGAAGAACAGAAATAATACAACCTATTTTTATTTAGTACACAGCCAGCGAGCATTAAGGTCTGCAGCCCCCCGAGAGCCGCTTTGTCCTACGGCTGATGTTGTAACGTTCCAGGTAAGGTTAGTGCAAAGTTTTGCAAAGGGAATATTAGATTTCAGGAAGTATAGTGTGCATCGATGTAGATCAATTCTATTGATACCTTGGAGAAACAGCGGTAGAAATTTAAAAATAAAAGACAACTAAGGAGCAGAAACAAAGAGGTAGAAAATCCCCCTCAAGCCTTGCATGGCTTTCATAGATTAAGTCTAAACAAAAAAAAAATGGAGAGAGAGAACAAAACTTTGTAGTTCTCAAACACGCAAAGCAAACAGGCTTGTGTGGTTGATAGCGAGATGTGGATTTACTGCGTTGAATGCTGGAGAGCAGATTCTGAAAATTCTCACTGTAATTGCTTAAGTCCCATTACTTTTTTGTATCACATTTCAATAAATCTGTAAATCTCTTAGGTAGGCGTATATGTGTTTTTATTTTAATTTCACCCAAAGAAACCCCTGGGATCATTCTCGGCTAAAGAGAAAAGCCAGTTTCGCTGAGATTAAAAAAATAACATCCCCTCTAGGTCAACTAGGTCCGTAGCAAGGATATTAGCTACCTTTGTTTGAGAGCCCTACCTGCTGTTCTTGTGTTGATATGGAGACAGGCCATTGAAATGCACTTGCTGAAATCTTTTAAAAAATGACCATGGCGGTATTGGCTTTAATTATGTGCTCAACCCCAATTTAGACATTCAAAAATGTAAAAAAAAATGGTACTATTGTTGCATTAAATCCAAGTATATCACTAGTGATGCCATACAATTGGGAGAGTCAGCTTTATGCAGACTTCAGTGTCTTTCAGTATTCAGGCTTTATGAAGAGTCAACTTTATGGGGTGTCAGTACTGACTTCATGGAAAGTCAACTGTGTGCAGACTTCTAGGACAGTCAGCTTTAGTCACAAAAACAGGGAACTCATGGTGCATTCAATCCAAGGGCATTGCCAGTGATGCCATACTTTTGAGAAAATCAGCTTTCACAGACTTCTGGAATAGTGTCTTTGATCATACTCTATGGAGAGTCAGCTTTGTGCAAACTTCTGGAAGACTGCTTTTGTGCAGACTTTTGGGAGAGTCAGCTTTGTGTAGACTTCTTGGATAGTCAGCTTAAGTCACACTTGTAGGAGAGTCATCATCTAGTAGCGTCGTCTTTGTGTAGACTTCTAAGAGAGTCAGCTTTACTCGCACTTTTAGTAGAGTCATCATCTAGGAGAGTCTGCTGTGTGCAGACTTTTAGGACAGTCAGCTTTGTGTAGACTTCTTGGAAAGTCAGCTTTAGTCACACTTCTAGGAGAGTCAGCTTTGGTTCCACTTCTAGGAGAGTCAGCTTTCGTCACACTTCTAGGAGAGTCAGCTTTGTGTAGACTTCTTGGAAAGTCAGCTTTAGTCACACTTCTAGGAGAGTCAGCTTTGGTTCCACTTCTAGGAGAGTCAGCTTTTGGTCACACTTCTAGGAGAGTCAGCTTTGGTTCCACTTCTAGGAGAGTCAGCTTTTGGTCACGTTTCTAGGAGAGTCAGCTTTGGCTCCACTTCTAGGAGAGTCAGCTTTTGGTCACACTTCTAGGAGAGTCAGCTTTGGTCACATTTCTAGAAGAGTCAGCTTTGGTCACACTTCTAGAAGAGTCAGCTTTGGTCACATTTCTAGAAGAGTCAGCTTTGGTCACACTTCTAGAAGAGTCAGCTTTGGTCACATTTCTAGGAGAGTCAGCTTTGGTTCCACTTCTAGGAGAGTCAGCTTTTGGTCACACTTCTAGAAGAGTCAGCTTTGGTCACACTTCTAGGAGAGTCAGCTTTGGTTCCACTTCTAGGAGAGTCAGCTTTTGGTCACACTTCTAGGAGAGTCAGATTTTGGTTCCACTTCTAGGAGAGTCAGCTTTTGGTCACACTTCTAGGAGAGTCAGCTTTTGGTCACAGTTCTAGGAGAGTCAGCTTTGGTCCCACTTCTAGGAGAGTCAGCTTTAGTCACACTTGTAGCCAAGAGCTGGGTATACAAACTCCCGGCAACAGAAAGACGTTTCTGCCATTAATTTCAATGCAGCTGTTTCCCCAATGCCAGTTTACTGATCTGTGACTCTAACAATGACAGTAGAGAGATGCACTGTGGGGGTTGTAGTTTACTTGTTAGGATTTGCCTCCTGGCTATACTGAGAGAGAACTACATCTACCAACAGGCTGTGGAGCAAAGGATGGTTTCTGGGAGAAGAGGTGCCTCGTGGGAGTATTTAAGCCGAGGCTTTGGGCCTAACATGCTCTCTCTGGACCGGCGCGGATCTGTAAGCAGGGAATCTGTTGCTGAAATTGGCAGAGTATCAGCCTGCTTTCACAGACTGATCAACTCCTATACACTGCAGGACTTCAGCGAGCAGCCTGAGTGACCTGCCCTTCAGCAAGCACGGTCTGTTCCTGATCCATACACCCTGCATGGGTGATAGATCTGGGAGAGCTGCGGTTAGAGGCGGTGGAGGCTGGTCCTAGGAGCCAGAGACCGGAGTGATCATCACCATCATCTCCATCCTCATCATCTCCATTCTTATCATCCTCATCATCATCATCCTAAGTGATGGATACATCATCTGCATCCTCTGTTCCGGTGTGGTGAGCGGGTGAAAGCCCATCCTAATAGACACTGTGCACAGATAATCTGATTCTACATATCTGTTAGCATATCTACTAATAGGAGAGGCCTAGTCATTAATTTTGGGAACAGAAGCGGAGTACAAGCTTTCATACTTTATATTGGATTGTTGCTATTTGTAGTTCCACAGATTAAAGTCAGTGATCGCTGTGAAGCTTTCATTGTTCTGCTACAGAAAGAGTGCTTTATACAATCACATTACACTTGGAATTTACTTTGTTACATCAGCCTTTGTTTGGTATATATCATTTAATCTACAAAAGCTAGCTGAAGATCAACTGAACTGTCAAGCAAGGAACATTGAACTACAGCTAATCTTCATTCTCTTCCCCACTTAGTGAGCCTATACTACTTTGCTAGAGTTTGTTAAAAAGCTGCATTCACCAAAGGGTTCTCTCCCTTAGAGCAGGTTCAATATTGCCGCATTTACTATTCTGGTGTTGTACTTGTTTATCTACTGTTTGCTGGTATTATACTTATTTATCTACTGTTTGTTTTGACTTATCTTGCGACCTTCAAGAGGCAGGGCTACACACTTTTAGGAGAGTCAGCTTTGTGTAGACTTCTAGGAGAGTCAGCTTTAGTCACACTTCTAGGAGAGTCATTGTCTAGGAGAGTCAGCTTTAGTAATACTTCTAGGGTAGTCATCATTTAGGAGAGTCTGCTGACTTTTAGGACAGTCAGCTTTGTGTAGACTTCTTGGAAAGTCAGCTTTATACACACTTTTAGGTGAGTCAGTTGTATGCCTAGTACACACAGGCCGAATGTCTGGTGCAATAGAAACCAGCTTACATTCGGCCCGTGAGTACTGCAACCAGTTGGACAGCGGCTGAGAAACATCTGCCGGTCGGCTCTCAATAAGCCAATGGCATCCCTCTGTCAGAACACAATAGCACAGAACGGTAGATCACTGTATTAACATTGGATTGTTAGTACAGTGGCTTCTTTCGGAGCTGTCAGTTTTTTTTTTCATTCAGCCCTGCTGGGTTGAATGAAAAACAAACTTATAGCGTATACTAGGCTTTACTCACACTTCTATGTGAGGCATCATCTAGGAGAGTCAGCTTTGTGTAGACTTCTAAAGAGAGTCGGGTTTAGTCACACTTCTAGGAGAGTCATCATCTAGGAGAGTCACCTTTGTGTAGACTTTTAGGAGATTCAGCCTTAGTCACATTTCTATGAGTGTCATCATCTAGTAGAATCAGCTTTGTGGAGACTTCTAGAAGAGTCAGCTTTGTGTAGACTGCTTGGAGAGTCAGTGTTAGCCACATTTCTAGGAGAGTCATTGTCTAGAAGAGTCTGCTTTATTTACATTTCTAGAAGAGTCAGTTTTATGTAGACATCTAGAAGAGTCAACTTCATTCAAACCTTTAGGAAAGTCAGCTGTTTTCACATTTTTAAAGTCAACATTTTGCAGACTTCTAGGAGAGTCAGCTTTGGTCACACTTCTAGGAGAGTCAGCTTTGGTTACACTTCTAGGAGAGTCAGCTTTGGTCACACTTCTAGGAGAGTCAGCTTTAGTCACACTTCTAGGAGAGTCAGCTTTGCTCACACTTCTAGGAGAGTCAGCTTTTGGTCACACTTCTATGAGAGTCAGCTTTGGTCACACTTCTAGGAGAGTCAGCTTTGGTTACACTTCTAGGAGAGTCAGCTTTGGTCAAACTTCTAGGAGAGTCAGCTTTGGTCACACTTCTATGAGAGTCAGCTTTGGTCACACTTCTAGGAGAGTCAGCTTTGGTCACACTTCTAGGAGAGTCAGCTTTTGGTCACACTTCTAGGAGAGTCAGCTTTGGTCACACTTCTATGAGAGTCAGCTTTGGTCACACTTCTAGGAGAGTCAGCTTTGGTCACATTTCTAGGAGAGTCAGCTTTGATCACACTTCTAGGAGAGTCAGCTTTAATCACACTTCTAGGAGAGTCAGTTTTGCTCACACTTCTAGAAGAGTCAGCTTTTGGTCACACTTCTAGGAGAGTCAGCTTTTGGTCACACTTCTAGGAGAGTCAGCTTTGGTCACACTTCTAGGAGAGTCAGCTTTGGTTACACTTCTATGAGAGTCAGCTTTGGTCACACTTCTAGGAGAGTCAGCTTTGGTCACACTTCTAGGAGAGTCAGCTTTGGTCACACTTCTAGGAGAGTCAGCTTTTGGTCACACTTCTAGGAGAGTCAGCTTTGGTCACACTTCTAGAAGAGTCAGCTTTGGTCACACTTCTAGGAGAGTCAGCTTTGGTCACACTGCTAGGAGAGTCAGATTTGGTCACACTTCTAGGAGAGTCAGCTTTGGTCACACTTCTAGGAGAGTCATCATCTAGGAGAGTCACCTCTGTGTAGATTTTTAGGAGATTCAGCCTTAGTCACATTTCTATGAGTGTCATCATCTAGTGTAGACTTCTAGGAGGGTCAGCTTTGTGTAGACTGCTTGGAGAGTCAGTTTTAGTCACATTTCTAGGAGAGTCATTGTCTAGAAGAGTCTGCTTTATTTACATTCTTAGAAGAGTCAGTTTTATGCAGACATCTAGAAGAGTCAACTTCATTCAAACCTTCTACCACTTCTAGGAGAGTCAGCTTTTGGTCACACTTCTAGGAGAGTCAGCTTTGGCCACACTTCTAGGAGAGTCAGCTTTTGGTCACACTTCTAGGAGAGTCAGCTTTTGGTCACACTTCTAGGAGAGTCAGCTTTTGGTCACACTTCTAGGAGAGTCAGCATTGGTCACATTTCTAGGAGAGTCAGCTTTTGGTCACACTTCTAGGAGAGTCAGCTTTCGGTCACACTTCTAGGAGAGTCAGCTTTTGGTCACACTTCTAGGATAGACAGCTTTGGTCACACTTCTAGGAGAGTCAGCTTTTGGTCACACTTCTAGGAGAGTCAGCTTTGGTAACACTTCTACGAGAGTCAGCTTTGGTCAAACTTCTAGGAGAGTCAGCTTTGGTCACACTTCTAGGAGAGTCAGCTTTGGTCACACTTCTGGAAGAGTCAGCTGTGGTCACACTTCTAGGAAAGTCAGCTTTGGTCACATTTCTAGGAGAGTCAGCTTTTGGTCGCACTTCTAGGAGAGTCAGCCTTAAAGTGATTGTAAAGTCTCAAGGTTTATCACATTGATGCAGTCTATGCATTAGGGTAAAAAACCTTCTGTGCTGCACCTCCCCCCCCCCTCTTTTTCCTACCTGAGACTGATCCGATCCAGTGATGTGCATGAGCCCAGTGGCTCCAGCCACTGTCTCTCTCCTCATTGGACAAATTGATAGCAGCAGGAGCCATTGGCTCCAACTGCTGTCAATCAAATCCACTGATGCAGGAGTGGGGGCGTCAATGGATGCAGCAACGGGACTCGGGAGCGAACCCACACGGGTGCCCCCATGGAAAGCGGCTCTCTGTGGGGACACACAATGAAGGGGAGGAGCCAGATGAGTCCCAGAAGAGCAGCATCGGGGCTGCTCTGTGCAAAACCCATGCACAAAGCAGGTAAGTATAACATGTTTTTTTATTTTTATTTAACAAAATAAACCTTTACAACCACCTGCCATAGACGGTTCAAATCTCGGCTGGTTAGACAGGAACCAGCCGAGATTCAAACCATGTATGGGCAGGCTGAATGTACCCAAGTTGATCGATCAATCAACTTGGGTACAAGCAGCCTGCTGGATTTTACATGCGATTACTGTTAGCGGCTAGCAATAATCACTGTGCTGCCGAGAGAACAAAATGGCTCCACGGGAGGGATTCCCCTGTCCCTTGGTTGCAGAAAAGAAAATTGCTCTGTCTATGGCTGGACTTAGTCACACTTCTAGGAGAGTCAGCGTTATGCCAAATACTAGGAGAGCTAGCTTTTTTCACACTTCTAAGATAGTCAGAGTAAAGCAGAGTATACTCAGGTATTTTTTTCATGCAACCAGTGGGTTGAATAAAAAAAACAGATGACCTTATCAACCAAAGCAATGAGGCAGGGATCTCTCCCACCGAAGACATTGTATTCTGGCAGGGTGGACTCCTTCCCATCAGAATACACAGATCAGCTCTTGCAGCCATTAGCTGCAAGTGCGGATTGAATGCTGGTTTTCCAGCAAGACCATTTGACAGAATCCGGTCTTTAAACCTGGTACACAATACTAGTTTTTTTCGGTACACAATACTAGTCTTTTCATTCAACCCAGCAGGTTGAATGAAAAAAAAAACCTGACAACTAACAGGAACATTCGTTAGTTTGTTTTTGTCCATAGTGATGAGAAAATTCAATGGAGCAGAATGGAATATTTTTCTCGAAGAAATAGCGTATGTGGTTTTCATTTGGGAAAGTCCATTCATTCTGAAATGGAATGTGAAAAGCAAACAAAAGTACCTTCCAATGACATTTGTCAGGTCATCAAATGTTCTGAGATTTTATGTATGAAATGTTCATTTGAAAATCTATTAGTGTATGGCAAGCTTAAAGTGGTTGTAAACCTAAAAAAAATAATAATAAAAAAAAAAACCTGGAAGACAAAGGCATAATGAGCTAGCATGCATTGCATACTAGCTCATTATGAAATACTTACCTTAGATCGAAGCTGTGGCAGTGGTCCCCGCACACCGCTGTGACCGGCGACATGTCTCCCGGAGTTATTTCTGTGATTGGCCGGAGCCGCAATGACGTCACTCCCGGGCATGCGCGTGGCAGCCGCAGGTCACGGCATGGGCCCTGAAGAAATGAAGTGGGCGGTGGGCCGTTTCTTCAGTGCGCATGTGCCAATGACGTCGGCACATGCGGATACAGTGAATACCTCCTAAATTGTGAATATTTCCTAAAAAGTTTAGGAGATATTCATGGTATCTACAGGTAAGCCTCATTATAGGCTTATCTGTAGGTAAAAGGGGGGGAAACAAGGTTTACAACCGATAATAAGACCAAGCAGTGTAGGGAAACTCAAGCGTGACATTGAAAACCTTTTATAAGCAGGTATTTAAAAAATCATGGGAACCACAGGACGGTTATGTACACAGCCAAATGTTACATTTTCTTACGTTACATTTCTACCTTGTAGCAGAAACCACTGGCAACCATTGTACATATTTTTGCTGGAATTTTGCTTTAATGATGTTTAAATTAATAGAAAATTGCAATCAAACTTTTTTAAAAAAATATCTACCTGGCCTTCAGCTTCAACCTATACAAATACTTACCACAATTATGTGATTTCAGTGCCATTTTTATCATTATTATCAATCGAAAAACATCTTGTTGAGATGAGAAGTTTGCAACTGAATTGACAAGTAAGGGACAACTATTTTATATTGGATTATTCAAATAAATTTGAATTTCTGTAGCTGCTATGTTAACAATCAAGTTGTACAAAGTCGGGCATCACAATGGAAAGGACATCTGTTATGAACTGTGGAATTGTACCGCTACAGCTACTACAATACATTTAAAGTCATTCAAGGACTTTTACATATAGCAGTTATAATTCAAATAATTCTTGGTAGCTCTGCATTATGGTTATTAGCTATTGTTACGCTGATATTTTGTATGTGAGTATTGCTTATTATGAGTGTTACTGTTTCTTTTGATAGACTATATTGAAAGTGTGTTTTTTTAGATTTTGGGTACTGTGACAATATGCGAGGCGAAGTGGTAGACGGACACTACCTGTCGCCTCGTATGCGTTCATGTGGACTGGATTAACCACTTCACCCCCAGAAGGATTTCCCACGTTAGGACCAGAGCACTTTTTGCGATTCGGCACTGCATCGCTTTAACTGACAATTGCGCGGTCGTGCAACGTTGTATCCAAACAAAATTTTCGTCCATTTTTCTCACAAATAGAGCTTTCTTTTGGTGGTATTTGTTCACCTCTGTGTCATTTCAGATCGCCGCTATAAACAAAAAAAGAGCGACAATTTTGCAGAAAAAAAAATATTTCTCACTTTTTGCTAAAAAAAATCTATTTTATTCATGGTTTTGGCCGATTTATATTCTTCCTCATATTTTTTTTAAAAATCGCAATCATCGTTTATTGATTGGTTTGCACAAAAGTTGCTGCATTTACATACCATGAGAATTAATTTCTGGTGTTTTTAAATTTTTTTTTTTTTACTAGTAATGGCGGCGATCTGCGATTTTTATTGGGACTTTGATATTGGGGCAGACATGTCGGACACTTTTTACACTTTTTTGGGACCAATGACATTTACACAGATATCAGAAATTTAAATATCCACTGATTACTGTATAAATGTCATTGGCAGTGAAGGGGTTAACCTGCAGGGGGAGATCTAGGGGTTAACTGTGTTCCCTAGGCGTGTTCTAACTGTGAGGGGGCTGGGCTGTCAGGAGCATAAGAGATCTAACTGATCCCAGTGACAGGGATCAGTAGATCTCTTACATGCCGTCTGTCAGAACGGGGAACCGCTGTGTTTACTTAGGCGGCTCCCCGTTCTTTCCCTCTGGCAGCTCATCGTGGCTCACAGGCGGACATCAGGTGCACCTGAGCCACGGGCACACTCATGCAGAGTGCGATGGGCATGAGAGAGCGCCGCCGGAGGCGTGCTCTCGCCCCCTAGCTGCGCATCTGCGAATTGGCGCTTATTTGCAGCGATTCGCGGAATGCAGCCACACTGCTGCAGTAAAAAGGCAGTGCACAGTCGGTAACCGGATTTTACCATTTTGGCAGGGATGGTTCCAGTCTGGAGTTTTTGGTCCACTGGAGTCCACCAGCAGGTGACTTAAATTACCAGGAAGAGAACACACTTTAGCTCTGGCCTGAACCTTAGAGAGGGATCTGAGGGAACTCTGTGTCTCTTGGGACTTTAAAAGACAAGGTTTGCATTTGGCTGATGTTTTGTGGGTGCCACATCGTATAGTGAGGAAACTGTACTGTCTAGTTTAGCGCAGGATGGCAAGGACTTATTTTTATGTTTTGTTTTGTTTTACCTACAAACCTTATTTATCAATAAACCTGGCAAGCCGCCAGATTTTAAGGAAAATTGCCTGCGCGCTGACTATTTTTCCTCCGGAAAGCTGATCCCCACAAGCTAATCTCCCACAGTACCTAAATGCTTCAGATTGTTGATGCTAATGGTCACCCTTTTATTTATTTTATGGTTTTAAAGCAACACTGGCACTTTACCTAGCCAGGGCAAAGTGACAGTGCCCCTTGGCAGCCCTTCAGCAAATATATTCCATGGTCCAGGTTTCCTTGGTGTCTCCCCTGCTGTCTACCCTAAGTAAGCTTCGGTGTTGAAGTCTACCAGGGTGTAGACCAGAATGTGGTCACTGTTCCTCTTTCATTGTGACAGTGTTTTAACCTCCCTGGCGGGATTACCAAGTGTGGCTCGGGGTGGAATTTCAGTACCATTAGCGGTAACCCCGAGCCACACTCGGGATCGCATCGCTGGATCCAGGCAATGTTACTCACCTTGTCCCCTGGATCCAGTGATGTCCTCCTGCGGGGTCAGCGTGTCTGTCCCTTCGCTCGATGCCTCTGTGTGCCGGGCTCCGTTCCCTGCGAGCGTCGCGTCACACGGGGACGGAGCCCGGCGGCAAATTCAAAAAGTGAAATACACAGTATACATACAGTACACTGTAATCTTACAGATTACATTGCTGTATGAAATAATTTCACATCCCCTTTGCCCCTAGTGGTTTGCCCAGAGCCCTGCATGCACGTTTATATTATGCATGTCATTCTTTCTGCCTGGAAATTTGAGAACGTCCATAGCAACCAAAAAGTGTCCCTTTACGTCAAAAGTGGTTTTTGATCAGCTAGAAAACAGCGATAGTAAATAAGAATCATTTGCAGAATTGAGTGATACTGATTTTTGGTGAAATTTATCATCAGACACTGAAAGTGACGACAGCGACAATTCTGCAACTGAGCAAATTTCAGTGTTCTTGATTTGATTACATTATTGAATACATTTTATTACTATTACGTTATTATTTTTGATAATTATTTATAGTTATTTATTATATTATAATTATTATATTATAATTTATGATTTCTTGTTTCAAACTTTATCATACCCGGGATGTCTACTAGACTCTTGTTTGGACAGATTTAAGTGAGTTATTCCTAAGAATTACAGGCCTACAATATAAAACGCCAAATTTCCATGCAAAATAATTGCACCGCTTTCAGCACCAAAAATCTGACATAATCTTCCCGCCAGGGAGGTTAAACTAGGCAGAGAGTTTTTCAGGTCCAAGCACTGTCAAATAGGAAAGTGATCTTGTAGGTGCATTGTTGTACTTCTGGACAGCTAATGGGTGAGAAACATTGTTTATGGATCATATACCTTGTTCGAGATGCATCCTGATGCAGGTGGCAGTGTGTAGGAGCCTTATTTGTGTCCAAGACTCCTCAATAAGGGTGTTATTTCACATGGTCAGTTGGTGGTTGTGTAGTGAAGGGCATCTAGTACAAACTGTTGCATGATTGCATTTTTTGTTAAAAGTCTTTGTTGGTAAGGAACATGGTATAAAGCCAAGGTGTTTGAAGGAATGTAGCCTTCCCCTTCCTCAGGGCTAACATAAAAAGTACGGTAGTCAACAATCAATTTAACAGTGTAGTGCTAAGTTGTGTAGCTCTACACTAGGGGTCTCCAAACTCTCTAAACAAAGGGCCAGTTTACTTTCCTTCAAACTTTGGGGGACCAGTGACAGTAGAAAGTGCCCTGGGGTCAGTGGGAGTAAACAATGTCCCATCATTGGCATTCATGGAAGGAATATTGCCCCATTGTTGGTAACAGGTCCCCATCATTGGTGTTGATGGGAAGAATAGTGTCCTTTCGTATCAGTGACAGGGCCAGATGAAAGCATGCAAAGGGCCACATCCGGCCCTCGGGCCCCAGTTTGGAGAACACTGCTCTACAGTGTATTGTTTTACATTATTTAGCAATATTCTATTTTACTGATCTTTGACTGTTGTTTATGTTATCCCTAAAGAAGGGCAAGAGCACATTCCTCAAAGAACTTTGGCTGCATCCTATTTTTCTTACTAATAAGTACATATAAATGTGCGACTGTATGTACCGGATGCTTCTCATTTCACGACCACAACATGAGAAAGGTCACATGATCCCCATTACATTAAGGCCCCTTTCATACTTTTGTGACGCAATTTTAACGCGATTTTGCCTCATTTTTTTGCCGCGATTTCAGATCAGTACAACTTTGCTCCAACTTTGGCACATATTACAAAGTCGTACAGAAATAGTACAGAAATCACATCTATATTATTCAGTTGTGATTTGCATGAGAATTTGAGGGTTTAACATTGAAGTTTATGGACCTCAAGTTGCATCAAAGTTGGGCCAAAGTAATGCAGGAACTACTTTGAAGTCGGCACGACTTGAAGTTGTACAGATATGAACGGTACTCATAGGAAATAATGGGGAACGGCTTGTCATGCCACTTTGCAGTCCCAAGTCGCAGGACAAGTTGCATAAGTGTGAAAGAGACCTAAAAGCCCTATTAGAGCAATAAGGAAAGGTTTCCAAGGTGGTGAACAAGTGCACATGAGTGATTATACCTTGCTAGAGGAGAATGAGAAATGAGGAGACACTATCAACTTGGAGGAGTAGGCTCCCCCCAGGCAAACCTGCCCTTAATTCATCCCCTGCTATATATGCTCCTATTTAGAGGTTCTCAAAAATTATAGCGTTAGGACCGCAGTACACAGTGGAGCCTTGATGCGGGCACTGTAGCTTCCACATATATTTGCAAATGTGTGCAACCAAAACCTCGAGGAGTGACGTCATCGCGGCACCGGCCACTCGTTTGTCTGTTTCTATAGGGACGTGAGAATGGTCGATTGGACGTTTTTTTTGTGTAGATTGTTAAGTGTGACACACACACAAAAAAAAGAAATCTTGAACGTTCCATTTCGGTATTACACGATGATACGTAGTGTATGATCGTGTAATACTCTTCAAATTAATCTTATTTAGGGAAGGTCACTGCTCGACAGTGGTGGTTGTCCCGAAGGTAGAAGTGGGCCAGAAGGAAGGTCCAAGCACCTGAGGCCGACACACTCACCGGCCACGGCGCTACTGCAGTGAGGAGCTCCAAAACCAACGTGTGTAAACGTTTATATACACCTTCGATGTC
>BLSH010121848.1:1827344-1843169 GCA_018402905.1 Glandirana rugosa | reverse complement strand
ACCAAAAATCTGACATAATCATCCCGCCAGGGAGGTTAAGGGGGGATATGATCAAATTGTACAAATATATAAGGGGTCCATATAGTGAACTTGGTGTTGAGTTATTTACTTTAAGATCATCACAGAGGACAAGGGGGCATTCTTTATATCTAGTGGAAAAGAGATTTCATCTACAAATACGGAAAGGTTTCTTCACAGTAAGAGCTGTGAAAATGTGGAATAGACTCCCTCCAGAGGTGGTTTTGGCCAGCACGGTCTGAATTATTTGTTGTCCTCTCCTACCTTGTTATAATCATTGGCCTTAGGGTCAGCAGTGTATTTAGGTTTTGTCCTGCCCTAAGCCTGACTAAACTAGTGTACCCCGCCTAATTTAAATATGAGCCACCCCTTCCTGTTTCCTGACCCACCTTGAAATTTTCCAGTGGGGACACTAGTTTTGAGGGCTTTGGAGGGGGGGCAATGGATTCCCCTTATTTGCAGAGATTTCCTCACACTTCCTGTTTGACTATGGGGCAGATCAACAACTTATTAGTTGGGGTCCGCCGCCCGGGTCCCCTACATATGTATGGGCTGTCCCCCCCTAATGGCGGCCATGCCAAGCCGCTTTATGGGGGTGCTAGACCGATTTGCCTCCTGGGCCAGTCCGCTTTATAGAACTGGCGCTACACTAAGTGTAGCGCAAGCCGGCGGGGTCTCTTTTCGTGCTGCCCCCCTGCAAAGTGCCGCCCTAGGCCTGGGCCTTGTAGGCCTAGGCCAAGATACAGAGTTGCTTAGGGTACCATTCCATGTCTGTGATATGGTATTCTTAGGATGTCTAGAGTGTGTCCTAATGTTTTCAATGCTGCACACCTGTTTGACTATTAGGGGGATGTGGGTCCCATAAATAGTAGTGCTTTTTTCACAGAAAGGCCTGTATTTTATTTCAGTGCACAAAGTAATGCTATGCGCTTAGTTTAGATAACCAATAACCCTATGTCCATCAAAAGGAGGGTAGATGAAACGTTACCTCTGCCTGCACTGAAACCCAAGTAAAACCTGTAGGCTTCAGGCTCCTCTGCTCCTTCAGATCCCTAATTTCCCTCAAAGAATAATACGGGAGGTAAAGTAAGGACATAACCAGACTTCATATAGGGGAACTAGATATTAGTCATGAAGACCTTTTTCAATGGATTATTGGTCTCTCTTTTCTGAACCAACACTGGGGTTCGCTAGCAACACATTGATTGGTTCAGGGGCTTTGCAAAACCCCAGCACCCAGGGCTTGTTCCCAGGTTGTCTACTGAGTGCCTAGTCTCTCCTTTCTAGTAACTCAATTTAGGTGTCTACAGGTCTTTTTAGAACCCTGGATCAGTCATCTTAGTATGAATGCGTGTATGGTCCTTTATGTTGAATAAAACACACCGCAAAACTCTGATCTACTCTTCTCTTCTCTGAAAAATTTTCTGCCTCATATAAGCATTCACACTTGATCAGAGAGCAAAATAAAATTTCTCATAATATTCCCAACTATGGCTTGAAAAGCTCTGCCGGTAGTATAAACGGTTGTAATCGTCAATGCATTGTCAATCCGGAGGAGTGCAAATTTAATTAAGAATGCCAAAGGCCTTCATTTGGGGCCAGGTATCCGAGCTGTACGTTTTTTGATCTCAACCTCTCCCTGTAGTAACGTCCACACTGGCACAAAGGCTTCGGGGCACGAGAACAAAGGGAATTTTATGTGTCTGAATTCAGATTCTTTCCCTTTGAAATGAAGCGTCCAGAATGGGCAATAAAACTGTGAAAATGGATTTCTGGCCGCATTTGATGTTAAGCCTTTAGTGTCAAGAGCCAGATTTTTTCCTTTTCTTTTTTTTTTTTTCTTTCAATGGTCTTGAGGGGGATTTGTCCTATAAATTATTTCTTACAGTTTGTGCTGGTAGTGTCCCACCCAGTCTCAGCGTCTGATCTCGCAGAGAGTAGAGCTTGCGTGAGTTACCAGTACATGCTGTCTTCTATTCTTTGAAACAGAAACCTGAGCTTTAAAAGAGTTATGAAAGATACATTGCAACATCTTCATCCTCCGTTTAGAACACGCAGGGAAGACGTGGGCATAAATAGTTTGTTGAATTATGTATTATATAAGAAAAAAATTATGGAATCTGCCAAGTTCAATAGTTTTGTAGGTTCTTGCTGTCAATATATAAGACGAGGGCTATCCGTGGCTCCATGGATTATAAAAGAGATACTGTCACTTCGTCATGTTAGACAAAATAGCCATTTCCCCCAAGCAATAACATTTATCGAACCATGCACCCACGCACTGGCGAAGCCCTTACTAAGGCTCATTCACACGTGAGGTTGGGGGGTGGTAAAACCTAACCTCACTTTTCAGCCTTTAGCTGCAAAGGCAGCAGCCGGGGGTGTATACATGGCACAGCTGCGATGCTTTGCTTCGTGTCCATGGCAGGAATTATACCCCTTGGTGAATAAGGCTGCTCTGCAAGCACCCGACAACCGCGTGCAATGCACACAATTGTGGTGTGCTAATGCAGGATGCAAGTAGTTAAAGCAGGCAGTGAAGAGGCAATACAGCACCTCCTCACCGCCTGTCAAATTCTCTCTGAAAAGCTCCATGAATGTGGATTACCATCATGTAAGCAGGTGCTTCCAGAATGTTCCCTGTAGCCAACACATCCTGGCTTGGGAGCACACCTGCACGAGTACCTCAATAGCAAATGGCTTGCTATAGGGGCACTCACAGGGGGAAAGGAGAAGGATAGGACAGCGCCAATGGGGGACCACCATAGAAGAGGTAAGGAACCGCTCTGCTCAATACCATTGCACAGAGCAGGTAAATATAACATATTTTTTATCTTAATACAAAAACCTGACTATCATTTTAAGAGCAGATATATTTTTCATGTTCAGTGCAACATGTCCAGGGCCGCCATCAGGGGGGTACAGGCAGTACTGTTGTAAGGGGCCCCAGTGTCTCAAGGGGCCCTTACAACAAAGACTTTAGCAGTCTTTAACATTGGAGTCTATGGGAGGGGGACAACTGGTTTGGGGACACCATTCTCCCGAACCATAGCCGATACAAATACCAAACTTGGGTCACATAGAGAGGGAGGGCCCCCTGAGCAACAACTGGTCCATGTTTGGACCTCCAGCACCTATGGTTCAGCCGTACCGGGTCCTCAAATTGACCAGTCATTGACCGGCAATTGTCGGGTGAATTTCAGACTTAACATTGGAGTCTATGGGAGGGGGGCACCCGGTTTGGGGACACCGTTCTCCTGGACCATAGGCGATAAAAATACTAAACTTGGGCCACATGGAGAGGGCCCCCTGGACCACAACTGGTCCAAGTTTGGGACCTCTAGCACCTATGGTTCGGTGTGAATTCTTATTGAAATCATCGGGTGAGGCTGTGCTGCCTGTGCACTGTTTTTTTTAACCGCTTGGATCCCACACTAGCATGCATTGCACACTTCTTTTCAATGGGTCATGCTTGGTAGGCTACACCTGGTAAGTGTGACAGGGTTATAATTCCTACTGCGGCTGCGACATGTGTACACCCCTGGCCATTGGGTGGATGTGGTGTGATAGCCAGAGGGCGGGCCCTGGGGAATGTTGGTGGTCAGACAGGGGGCCCAGGTCTAAAGCTGTGTAAGGGGCCCCAAAATTTTGGATGGCTGCCCTGGTCACATCCAGATTTTTATTACCTCTAACAGAGGTCTCAGTAGTATCCCTCAGTGGTGGTTGGTTCAGCACCCTCCTCCTCAGCACTTATCTCATCTAGGTTGTGGGCGGGCGGGTTGCAGGCTCTTACAGGCGGTGGGCAGTGGGCAGGTTGCAGGCTCCTACTAGTGCTTAAGCACTTCATAGCACTTCATGGCCATTCAGTGTGACCAAACCCCCGTATTTTTGCATTTTTTTGCTACATACGTTTTAGATGCTTTTAAAATAGCCTGACAGGAGTATGTATCATGTGTGCACTGTAACTTTTATACATTTTTTGTTTGTTGGTCGTTACGAGCAGCACCATGCGTTTGGCAGGGTGTTCCCCCCCAAATATCTAGTTTTGTTCCTACTAGTGCTGGGCAGCGGCTTCTGTGTCCTCTCCCCTGCTTCTGCATCACGGTGGCTTCCATCGTGTGGCTCCTCCCTCCTCCTCTTAGGCGTCCAATAGGACCCTCTTCCTGATTGGCCAGGAGGAGGATCAGTGTGGCGATAGTGAATATCCATTTACTATTGCCACACAGCTGGGTGGGATCGGGGTGCAGTGCTCTGCGCCCTGAGCCCACCCTTTTTTGAAGCCAATTAGAGCCTCTGGCTCTAATCACGTGCTTCAAAAAAACACACCCTCATCACTGGAATCCATGCGTCCGGCACCCTGTATGTAATCAGGTGGCCGGACGCATGGATGGGGGGGGCGGCACCTGTGTGCCCCAAATGGATGGGCCAAGGCTGCTCCCCCCCATCAATGCCTTTGTCTGCTTTTCTCTCAAGAAGGAGTGGCACTAAGCAAAACGAACATAGTACCAAACCCTATTGAAGTCAATATAGCACAGTCAATTTACATCTATACAATATATTCACATCAGTCCCTGCCCTCAAGGAATTTATAATCTAAAGTTCTTAACTCATATTCATACATACACCAACTAGGACCAATTAATCTCCCAGCATGTCTTTGAAGTGTGGGAGGAAACCACAGTACCCATGGGAAACCCATACAGGGACAGGGAGAACATGCAAACTCCAGACAGGTTGTGCTCTGGTTAGGATTTAAACCAACGACCCAAGTGCTGCTAGACATAAATGCTAACCACTAAGCCACTGGAGCAAATCTTCCTGATTTCCTGGCCCTTTTCATAGATGGTTTGCAAGAGTATGGGTAGCTTGGCACTGCCATGGGGGACATGTACTAATACAAAAATACATGGTTGGGCATTCCTTAAAGCTGCATGTAATGTTAGCCCTTTAAAAGATGCATTAAGAAAATGAACAGCATTGCGTTCCACTTAAAATTCAGGGAGGAAAAGCAAATGCGCTGTCCCTCCTTCCTGGACCATACTAGGTCACTTGCCTTTTAACATTGGGAGGGTACCTGCAAGGAGGGTCAGCAAAGCCCCCTTGCAAGCACCTTGCTCCCATGTTGATTGGACAACGGCCTCATCCTCACATCCTGTCCCCCAAAAAATGTGCAGGTTTGGGGCATATCTAAACCTGGAAATCCTCATTATAATAAGAGTCCCCCGATATACGTCCTCCCCCCGCCCGCATGGTAATGGGTATGGGATACCTTGGTAACCCTTAGTATTCCTTACCAAAAAAAAAAAAATCCTCAAAAAGTAAAACCCAAGTAGACACCATGATAAATTCCTTTATTGCAAATTGTTAAACAATGTCCCATAATGTAAGTTTACATTGTCCAGTGATGTACATTCAGCATCAATCACAATGACCAGCCACTATGACAACCTGCCACCTGACAATGTTGCCCTGCAGCCATGGCGTCCCGCCTCCCCACAATCTTTCCCCACTGCACTACCACCACAGAATGACAGATCCCTGGTTATCTCTTCCATTTGAAAAAAAAAAGCAGGAGTCATGAGTGATGTCATTTGCTAAATATGGTCATGACCGTTTTTGGTTAATGACACCATCCAAGACCTCTGATTGGTTTGTTTACAAACAGAAGCCAGCCTCTTGCTTTGTAACAAATGTAGCACTAACCCCGCAAGGGCTGCTGGTAACTGCCTCCCCTATTCCCGCTCTGCCAGGCAACACACATTTCCAACTTGCATCCAGACACAAGAATTCAAGATTTCTTACCAAAACGGATGCTGAAAGGATTCCTCCAAGCCAGACTGAGCCCCAGCCTGGAGGCAGAGCCACTGACACACTCCTCAGCACGCCCTCTTCTATCCAACTCCCCTACTGGCAAGGCTCCAACATAATTAAGGGCTGACTCAGTCACCCCCCTGCCTGAGGATTGGCCAAGTTCCTCAAGTATGCAGATCAGGCCTCCTGGCCTCCATCCACTAACTTCTGGAAGTTTCTCCAAACTTACAGACTCAGGGGGAGGTACCAGAGACCTGCATCCAGCCTGACTGCAGTAAACCCTGACCTAATTTCAGACTCACATACTAACCATGAGTCATAGCATACATTTGCCTGCACTAACACTAGTAGCACACTAGAGGGTGCTACACAAAGAGCTTCCTCCTGCCTGAAGGATGACATCTTCTCAACCAAGGAACAGTAACTTCCCTAGAGCTCAGGGACTGCTTTTAATGGTAAAAGGTGCAGCTTTTACACTGTTGTTATCAGGATTTTTTTATGCAAACTTGAAAAAATACCAAAGGTCCACTGCCTGTGTTTTTTCAAGCATTGTTGTGTGTTTTATACATTTCCATGTAGATCCCTAGTGTCTAGGTTCACTGAAATTACACAAAAACACACCATAATGCATGAAAGACCTGACTTGCTCTACTCCTCCTATATGAACTTATCACTTTCTATTCAAGCTGTTTCTGTAGTTCTTTAATGAAAGAAAAAGGGAGGGTCTGTGAACTAAGCCTATTGTCTGAAGAGTAGAGGCGTGCCAATGGTCAATGGATTAGTACCCAGGGTGCAAATGCTTCCTGCTCAGGAGTAAAGCTTACCAAACCTAGCTTGCTGTAGCAATGTTGGATTCCATGTTCCACACATTCATTTTTAAGATCTAGACTTCACGGGAAGTGAAGCTGACTTCTTTTTCGGAACCAGTACTAGTTGTAGAGTCCATCGCAAGGTATGATCTTTTCAAACCATAAGTACTCTTCTTAAGTGAAACCATAAACCCCCAGACTGATCATGTTTCTCAGTGCAGCAGTATGTGACACAAGGTAAAGAGACTGAAGGCAGATACTTAATACCATTAAAGGTGCAGACTTTTTTAGGATTATCGTAGGAGCAGTCTTGTCCTTCGAATTGTCTGCTTTTTTTCCACTGGCTTGATTGACAGCGCAAATCCACTAGGGCGCCTCCCTGTCTGCAAAGAATGAAGTTCGAAGTCTTATTCATTGTGCGTAACACTTATGTGCAAAGATCTATAGAAGAACTTCGGCAAACATTTTGCAGGTACAGTTCAAACACATCTAATGTATGTGTACAGAGTGTGCTTGAAGTCTGTGATTCATTAATGTAGAGGAAAAATAATTTTATACATTTAATTTTATCATTTTAATAGCATATGGTTGATGGAATGATTGATTGATTGAGCCATGCATTAACTTAATTGGTTGATTGCCTGATTGGAGAATTGCCCCTAATGCCCCATATACAAGCAGTTTGGTAAAAAAAAAAAACACATTTTAAAAAGCTTAAAGCAACACTTTCTATATGCTTCCAAAACTCCTGGAGTGTCACTTTATAAAGGAATAGGCTCAGTACTTACCTGTCCAGTGTGTGATAGAGGAAGGTCTCGTTGGTTTCAAGAGCTACAAGTCCTGCAGCTGTCCGAAACTTCCAGGTCTGTCACATAACACGATTCTCCGCTGGGCGTTGTGGTTTCTCCTGCTGACCCCTACATCCCTACTATCGATGAAGCCCCCATACTGCATGTAATCTCTTTGGCAAAGCTAGCATTGTGATCATATGATCCAGAAGCACTTTCACTGGTTTCCAGATCATCCGAGGGGACCCAGGCTGTCAATGAGAGTAGGGATTGAGAGTCACCAGCCGCATAAAGTGTCAGTTGATGGCTCTCAAAAGGAGGACATTTATTCAAATAAGGCAAAAATTATGGGCAGGAAAGGGTTGAAGTTGCCTAAATTATTATACATTTAGACATGCATTATATTACCAACGCCATCTTATCTCAATTTTCCCATTACAGAAGCTGTTCGAGAGATGTCATTTGACGCACGTAAAACAACAGGATTGAATGTGTTGGCATTTTCGTTTCCTTCAGTGGGTCGGGGACATCTTTTATTGTGATTGATGTAGATCTGCGTCGTTGGACGATGTGTTTGACTTACACTGTGGTACTTTTTGTGTGTGTTTATTCAATTTTCCCTTTTTTGTTTAAATATGTATATTCACATAGGGGCCAGTATCTGGTGGTCCCCATATTGTTATTAGCCCCACCCACAGAACCCCGCAAGAACTGGGCTAAGGTTGGGAGGAAGAGGCCCTCATCAACAAGGGGGCAAGGTGTTTTACCAGGAGTGGGGGCCTCACTCCAGGATATTAGCAAGCAACCCCCTCCCAATAATTCCCCCCCAACATAAATAACTATGGGTTTGAAAGAATAACCATCCAAATGTCCATTTTACTTATCTGAAGCCACAACCACATGATGATCCGTCTTTCTTCTTCTTTTTACTTCATGGGGTCCTTCTTCAGGTGTTCACATTAAGCTCCCTCTCATAGACTCCAGAGGTAGAACAATTAATGGGGCAGTAAGGGCACTCGTTCTTAGAGGAAAATGTGGCTTTGACCCATTACACTGTAGGTTGGCTTAGGAAGAGGTGTTTGAAATCAAGACCGAGGAGTAAGGCAACTGATGCATAGTGCACATTTTTAATTTATTTTTTCTTGGAGTTGGACTTTGTAGGACTTGTTAAAAACTTTGTGTGTTTAATTTTTGCGAGTTAGTTGGAGGAGTACAATGCACTCCTTACTCATTCACGTGGGGGTGGACAGTATCAGGCGACCCCCATATTGTTATCAGGCCCTCACCTACAGACCCCCGCAATTACTGGGCAAGGGTTGTGTGGAAGAGGCCCTTGTCCTCATCAACACCAGGACAAGGTGCTCCCCATGTTGATGGCATGTAGCCTGGTATACATTGTTGTTCAGGAGGCCCTTTTTGACCAGCCAGGCTGCATGCTCAGATAAAGGTCAGGTATAGATTTTGGGAGGGATCCACACTTTTTTTCCTCTTGGTTTGCATTGGGTTCCACCTTAGAATTCATGCCAGACCTGAAGGATCTGATAGGGAATTTGGAGAAGACCCTGAACTGTGTTTTTTAGGGTCTTAAATTCCTTACCAGACCAGAAAAGCCTGGTATGAATTTTGGGGGAGCTCCAATTCCATTTTTTACACTATCCACGCCCCTTTGTTTACATTCCTCTGTCAGCCTGGAATCTCCAGGTAACAGCTGAATGTGCTGGGCAGAGATGAGTTATTGGTTGTTAGGGAGGCCATATGGTGCCAGCTCCCTAGCAATGAGGAGCCTAGAGCAGGAAGCTGTCACATGTAACAGTGCTAGTAATATTGCAGCTAAATGTTATACTTCCCACTGCATCTGGAGGTTTGCTCAGCCAAACACTCATTTGTTCAGCCATTTGACAAACTTCCTCAACAACAGATGAGTCTTCAGCTCATTCTTAAAGAGAAAGCAGAAATCCCCACACATTTTGTACACAATACAGAGATCTCCCTCATATTTTTTTTCATCTTCTGGTTGAATGTTCTTAGCCTGTGGTGCTAGTCTATTATCTCAATTGGTTGAATGTTCTTAAAGTAGAATTCCAGCCTAACATTATTATTAAAAATGTTTTTGCCTCTTTCATGCTAAAGTGATTGTAAAGTCTCAATTTGTTTCCATAAAAATAACAAACATGTTATGTTATGTGTGAAATGGTTTAGCACAGAGCAGCCCAGATCCTCTTCTTCTCAGGTCCCTCGTCAGCTCTCCTGGCCAATCCCTCGTGTCGAGTGCCCTCACAGCAAGCAGCTTGCTGTGGGGCACCCGAGCCGAGTCACAGCTCCCTGTGTCCATTCAGACATGGAGCCCCGGTTCGGCCCCGCCCCTCTCTCTCTCCTGATTGGCCAACTGACTTTGATTGACAGCAGTGGGAGCCAATGGCACCACTGCTGTGTCTCAGCCACTCAGAAGGGAGAGTCCCGGACATCCGAGGCACTTGTGGACATCGCTGGATAGAGATGGGCTCAGGTAAATATTAAGGGGTGCATGGGTGGCTGCAGCTCACAGAAGGCTTTTTATCTTAATGCATAGAGTGCATTAAGATAAAAAAAAAAACCTTCTGACTTTACAATCACTTTAAGGCTTTACCAGTGTAACAAAAGAAATGTAAACTTACCTATTTTTAGCTTGCCATGGTCCGGTGAAATGATCCCCTGTGTTAGCGGCAACTGCCATGGCAAAGAGGGAGCACTTAAAATGGCTGGTAATTCTGGGTGCCATGACATTACTCATAGGCTCCCATGTCCCAGTTGTTGTCGGTGCTCCCTCCTCTCCCCTGCAGCCACTACTGACTGACGCAGGGGAGCTGGAGTTGTGAGATTGTCTGACCAGGTCAGAGTGGATTAAAAATAAGTCAGTTTACACATCCTTATTACACAGATTAGGCAGCATAGGTAGCAGAAAGGGTGTGGGAACATTTTTTAAGACAAGTTGGTTTTAGGCTGGAATTCTACTTTAAGGCTATTTTTTCTTAGGATCCAAATGTTAGGGAATTCTACATTCCCCTAAAAAAGGCATGAAATAGAAACTGACATTTCACACATTTTGCAACCATTATGAATACTACTTATGACTTATGCGTGAATGTTGAATGTTTTCTATACATTGACCCCTAAGATTTGCGTCCAACTGTCCTAAATTGGAGCTGAGGGGTGCTTCAAAGGCCTCAAAAAGCTTCTGTAAAAATGCTGTTTAAATGCTTTGTAACTGCTTTGCACATGCTTGCTAAATATGATGCACTTCAGACAAAAAATGGCAGTGTGTACCAGACAATACCTCATGGACAAAATACATTTAGTACTTTGTCCCATCTTCCTATGTGTTGTCTAAGTTTAGCTGTGAGGTCGCACCAGACATTGCTCTTCCCTCCATAGCCATCTGACAATGCATCAAAGAGATGGCACTTTTTTCTGTCTTCAAGCACATGCAAGAGAGAAGCGCCTCACAAGGAATGCAGGAGGAGTGAGGCTTGTCAGTCAAGAAGCCAAGCAGGGGAGGGCTGACAGCCTTAGGCCTGGGGGGCAAGTCCAGTCAAGTGGCCCATTGAACCACCCAATCAGCTCACCATCCATGCCCACCTGGTTTTATAATGAATATTGAGGTTATGAAGCAAGACAAATATGATACAATGTGTTAACATAATTTAATGTCAATAGCAACAAAGGAGCTTTAACAAAAATAATGCATCAATGCAGCCTCATCACCCACCAATGCAATCTCACCAGTGCCCATCAATGCAGGCTCACCACCCACCAATGCAGCCTCACCAGTTCCCACCAATGCAGCCTCATCAGTGCCCCCCCCTTTGCCTGGCCCCTACTTCCTTCCTCCACAAGAAGAAAAAAGTGTGAGTGGCAGCGGCCGTCAGCCATTTTGAATGTAAGTTAGGGTGGCCTGGGGGGCAATTGCCACCCTGCCCCCCTGCCCAGCCCTCCCCTGAAGCCAAGTCAAGTCAAGTCAAGAAGCTTTTTATTGTCATTTCAACCATATATAGCTGATGCAGTACATAGTGTAAATGAAACAACGTTCCTCCAGAACCCAGGTGCTACATACAACATCAGCTAAAATGTTCCAGGTAAGCAAGCTAGTGGTTGGAGATGGGGAAAAGTGCCAATTGTCAAAGCAACCATCTCCTTGCTAGCTGAGTTGTTGGATGGTCAAGGGGTGCCTTGTCTGACCTCACAGCTAGCCTTAGACAGCTCAAAGGAAGATGGGACAAGTACTACAAGTCCCATCTACCCCAAAGAATACTACTACTCTTTGGGGGACAAGTACTACAAGCACTATGCCCCCCAAAGAATAGAACACATTAACAAAAATATAAGTGAGACTTTTTCTTTAAGGGCAGGCTTTAGGAAGACCCTGTCACTTTGCGTAAAGCGGACAAGGTGACGGGGTCTCTTTAACGTTGTTATTCTCGCTAAGCAAATGAAAGGCTCTGTGTTTATCCACAAGCCAGGTTACAGTTTGGATAATTAAACTTTAGGTTTATCCTCTGCCAATATCCTCAAGCAGTGTAGGCTAAAGCAAAACATTATTAACTTCAACTTAGTGCCGAAATTGTTCCCACTCCCCCTTTACCTCCTCCTCAGATGACTAAATTTACTGCCAGCATGTTAGGACATTGCGCAGGGAATGTCCCTGGAAGATACTGTTGCCTGTCTTGAACTCTTAATTTTCCCGTGGGCAGTTATCTTGCTGTTTTTTTATATATAAAGGTCACGTTTTAGAGTGGTTCACCGAGTCAGCACATCGACTCTTCAGGTCTGGCTCCCCAGCCGGTTCAAGTCGTGATGATAGATCCTTTGTGTCAGGTAGCCTGGGGTGCCAAATTCATGATACTCTGTAAAACCGACATTGGAAAACATAAAGGCTTAAAAAACTCCAATCAGTACTAAGGTGACTTAAAAAGTATTATATAGGTCATTTGTACCTTTTTTTTTCTTATTTGAGCCTTAGGAAGACCTAAAGGTTAAATGGGAATTCCTTCTTATACCGCTTCAGTCAGGCCCGGACTGGCCATAGGGCACACCGGGCGTTTGCCTGGTGGGCCGGGGGCCCTAGGGCTGCATATCCTATGACCGGGCAGTCGCATAGCGGGAGGTCAGCGGTGGAAGCTGCTCTGGAGGGGGCTAATACAGACCGCTGCCGCCGCTCACCTCCCGCTGTGCGACCATGCCAGGGCTAGTGCCAGCAAACTTCGGTGTGCAGCAGGAGGGATGGCTTCCGTGACACACAAGAGAGTGACACCTCGTGGGCCGGCCGCTGGAGATGCAGCACTCAAGGGACGGCGGCCTCTCTCCTAACATCACATGCACAGGGAGGAAGGTGAGTGCACAATGCACTGAACCCTAAACTGTTCCAATCCTGCTGTGTAGCGGTGGGGAATAGGGGTGGACTGGGGGCTGTCTTTTTGCAGGACTGTGACTGTCTCTTTGCTGGACTGGGGGCTGTCTCTTTGCTGGACTGGGGGTTGTTTCTTTGCCCCAGACCAGCAAAGAGACATCCCCAGACCAGCAAGAGACATCCCCAGACCAGCAAAGAGACATCCCCAGACCAGCAAAGAGACAGTCCCAGACCAGCAACGAGACAGTCCCAGACCAGCAACGAGACAGTCCCAGACCAACAACGAGACAGCCCCAGACCAGCAATGAGACAGCCCCAGACCAGCAGTCTCTTTGCTTTACTGGACTAGGGCTGTCTCTTTGCTGGATGGGGACGACTCTCGGGATAAATACCACCCCCCCCCACGCGCACGAACACCTATGTCCCCCATCTCTGCCCTTCTGACCCTCCAGGGATCGGGCTGCCCCGCCTAAAAATGCCTGGGTCTATCTTTTGTCCCAGTCTGGGCCTGGCTCCAGTCAAAAGTGAACGGTAGGCCTTGAAATGCATACAAGCATGATTGTAAAGGACCAACTCCCTCTCTTTTAATATGGTTAACATGGTGACCTGGGAACCCCTTTCACATGGTTGTAATAGCCACCATAAATTTTGGGGGTGTTTTCTTACACACAAAAAAACACGAGACTTCAGTCTATCTCTCTTTGGTCTACTATTGTGGATCTGTTGCAAAGTTTCTTACCTGGAGATGGTCCCAGTTCCAGCAATTAATGTTGCAGGCTGACATCGCAAGTAGCATTGAAAGTTTTTTGTGAAAACTCCTTTAATTAGCCATTTGTCTACGTAGGCCTTTTAAACAGGATGATAGTGCCACAATGACTGTGTATGTCTAGGAATAGTTAATAGTCCAGGAATATTAAGTCTGATACAAAAAACATTCAACGCTTTTCCGGGGCTCACACCTCCCCCTTCATCAGGATTCTCATTTCCCATCCTTTACGAAGGGGGAGGTGTGAGCCTTGGAAACACATCTCCGGATAGCAAGCAATTGTGCTGCAAATTTGGAAATGACTTCCTAAGCTATTGATGGACTTGCCAGGCTTCACAAGTTTGTTCCACAATTGCAGCAAATCCGCATTTCATGATTCCAGATCAACTTTCTCAAATATTCTGCAAATCTGCTGCAAGTTCTGGTTCAGTTATATTATGCAATAGTCATCCCACCACAGGGGGTCAATGTGGCTGGATTTTCATGCTGTAGACTTGCAAAGCTCTTGCTGTAAACTCACCACTGCAACTTTGCTCTTGCTAGAGACTTGCCACGCATATTTCTGCAAATTGGAAAAGTGTCAACTTGAACTAGAACTTGTGCTTCAAGTGCTCTGCAAGTGTACAACTTACCAGTGAAAATGTGCAGCAAGTTAACAGACTTACAATTCAACACTGCAAGTTATCCTTGCCATCTGGGTTGGCTTTGTGTTTTTTGCATCATGCTTAAAGTGATATTAAAGGTACCTTTTTTTAAATAAAATAATAAACATGTCATACTTACCTGCTCTGTGCAAAAGTTGCTTCTGGGGTCACTGCCAGCTCTCCTGGCGCCTCCTCTTTGGTGAGTGCACCCGTAGCAAGCCCTTTCCCATGGGGGCACTCGTGTGGGCTCAGTCTCAAGTCATCCTGTCTGTGTCTATTGACCAAGTGACTTGGCTCTGCCCCCGCTCCTCGTCACAACATTTGATTGACAGCAGCGGGAGCCAATGGCTCCTTCTGCTATCAATCTGCCCAGGAGGGGCAGAGCCGGGAGAGCCTTGGCTCTCATGCACAGAGCTGGATCGGGAATGGGCTTAGGTTAGGCAGAGGGGGATTTTTTAACACAGAAGGCTTTTTACCTTAATGCATAGATTGCATTAAGGTAAAAAATCTTTAGGCTTTACAGACACTTTAATAAAAGTTGTTATACACATACACAGTCCTTGTGGTGCTCTCAACCTTCTAACACTCTACAGACCCTCTCAGGAACCCCTTTGCCTTAGCCAACTGAGAGCTAGCTCCATCCATGAACAGTATAGTTTTCAGCTTTCTATCATCCTCCACTCAAGAGGTCTATTAGACAGGTAGCCCACCCACCAACTGAAGAAGATTGTTCGGCAGGCTGACAACGTTGCTGCTAATTGCAAAGCAGTAGCTTAGGGTCATAAGCCTACTGGCAAGATCTAAAGATAAGCAGCTTTGCAACAGATCCACAAAGAACAATTTGCTGAAGAGAATGGACACAAAGCCAAACATACAAAAATTAGATTTAGGGTTTACATACACTTTAAAGTGGTGTGCCACTCAAAAGTGGAACTTCCGCTGATTGGATTCCTCCCCATCCTCAGGTGTCACATTTGGCACCTTTCGGGGGGAGGGGGAAGAGGGCACCTGTCTTTAGAAAAGTGTCCTTTTTCACACATCCGGGAGCACACACGTCAGCAGCCTGGCTCCCTCCTCCATCCTCGCTCTGCTACTGGCCGCCTGGCGCAGTAAGGTGCCCGGCGTGAAGCTGTAATGCTACATGTCCGGGTTCCCTTACCCGCAATGGAAGCGGCTGCACCTGACCCCGAAGATGACGGGTGCCGACATTGCTGGACTCCAGGACAGGTACAGTGCCTTGCGAAAGTATTCGGCCCCCTTGAACTTTGCGACCTTTTGCCACATTTCAGGCTTCAAACATAAAGATATAAAACTGTCGTAATGTCGAAGTGCGGCCCGTGGAATGACGCGGTCCGCCGGTCATCGTCTCGCTCCTACCTCCTCCCTCGGTCCGACGACTGCACACACGAGGGCCTACACACTTTTTCCTGTGAAAAGATTTCTGTCCACGGGAGAAGGGGGAGGGGGGCTTTCCACGGTTTACACTGTGGACTCCTACCCCTCCTTAGGTTAGTCGCCTTCAAGGTGAAAACTCACCGTGTGGTGAAATTTCACATACATTTGGGATTTAGATTAAAAACATACAAACCGAAACACAGGTAAGAGA
>BLSH010121848.1:1790008-1813417 GCA_018402905.1 Glandirana rugosa | reverse complement strand
CGGCCCCCCGGAATAATAGCCCCACCTACGGAATAATAGCCCCTACAGAATAAAAGCCCCCCTACGGAATATAAAGTGTTACTTGCTTTGGACATCCTTCCAGAATAAAAGCCCCCTACAGAATAAAAGCCCCTTTGTGCCATATATCGCAATTTGACCGTCATTGCGTGTGTCTTGATATACCGCAATTTGAACGTCATTGTGTGTGTCTTCATTTACCAAAAATTCACCGTCGTTACGTGTGTCTTCATTTACCGTAATTTGAACGTCATTGTGTTAGTTTATCTACCACAAGTTGGTAGTGACGTGACTGCGATAGACTTGACAGGGATGTCCCCGATAATAAGGCATCCACCCCGATAATAAGGCCCCCCGGCTCTGTCTCGGAATGAAAATTACCGGTAATTAACCATAAACTGGTTACTACGGTCACTGCTGTGTGGATGCGGAGCGGACGTCGGAGTGAGCTGTGAGCACGGGGCGGGAGAGAGGAGGAGGAGACTTTTGCGACTGTGGTGTGAAGAACAGGAGGATCAGAGCGGACGGGAAGCGGCAAAGGTGAGTGCTTGTCTGTCTCTGGTGACACTGCCTGATGCTCGCAGCCGCCCTCATGATGTCAGTGGCAGACTCTGCTCCAGCCCAGGTCCAGGCCCCAGCCAGCCCAGTGACAGTCCCCAGGGCCAGGCAGGCCCCAGCTAGGCCAGCGCAGTGACAGTGTCTGGTGAAGGTGTACACTGGCACAGGGGTGGGGGGGAGGGGGAACACTTACTGTAAAATGACACAGGAGGATCAGAGGGGGCAATTAAAATGACACAGGAGGATCAGAGGGGGCAATTAAAATGACACAGGAGGATCAGAGGGGACAATCAAAATGACACAGGAGAATCAGAGGGGGCAATCAAAATGACACAGGAGCATCAGAGGGGGCAATTAAAATGACACAGGAGGATCAGAGGGGGCAATTAAAATGACACAGGAGGATCAGATACCGTATTCTTCTTCATGGAAAAATAAGACATCCCCTGAAAATAAGACCTAGCGCATCTTTGGGAGCAAAACTTAATATAAGACACTGTCTTATTTTCGGGGAAACAGGGTAGTTCTTTGTGCGTTACTGCCAGTTTAACGCCATATAGTTCTGTGTATGTTACTGCCAGTTTAACGCCATATAGTTCTGTGTGCGTTTCTGCCAGTTTAACGCCATATAGTTCTGTGTGCGTTGCTGCCAGTTTAACGCCATTTACTTCTGCGTGTGTTACTGCCAGTTTAAGGCCATATAGTTCTGTGTGCATTACGGCCAGTTTAACGCCATATAGTTCTGTGTGTGTTACTGCCAGTTTAACGCCATATAGTTTTGTGAGTTACTGCCAGTTAAACGCCATTTACTTCAGTATGCGTTACTGCCAGTTTAACGCCATTTACTTCTGTGTGCGTTACTGCCAGTTTAACGCCATATAGTTCTGTGTGCGTTACTGCCAGTTTAACGCCATATAGTTCTGTGTGCGTTACTGCCATTTTAACACCATTTACTTCTGTGTGTGTTACTGCCAGTTCAGTACCATTTTCTTCTGTGTGTGTGTTACTGCCAGTTTAATGCCATATAGTTCTGTGCGCATTACTGCCAGTTTAACGCCATATAGTTTTGTGTGTTACTGCCAGTTTAACGCCATTTATTTCTGTGTGCGTTACTGCAAGTTTAGCGCCATTTACTTCTGTGTGTGTTACTGCAAGTTTAGCGCCATTTACTTCTGTGTGCGTTACTGCAAGTTTAACGCCATATAGTTCTGTGCGTCACTGTATGTTTGACGCATTATATTGCAGTATATTATCTGTGGAGTGTGTCTGTGTAGTGTGAGTACTCATATTAAAGTGCACCAAACACCACTTTACATTGAATAAAGTGCATCTATGTACAGATTTCTAATCCTTCTTTACATTTGCTAATAAGCACTGCCCCTCCCTCCCATTAATTTCTGGGAGGACAACAAGGAGAGGCAGATGTTCCCTTGGCACTGTAAGGGGGCCAGCAACAAATGTGTCCACAGGCAAAGGTGGACGTGGCGGTCAGTCCTCAGGCAGGGCATCATTTCCTCTCTTTAGTGAGTTTGCCCATGCTATCCAGCAACAGCATGCAGAGGAGGTGGTGGACTGGCTTACTAAACCTTCCTCATCCTCCTCATCCTCTGTCATGCAAGCAGAGACAAGTGTGCAGTCCCCTGCAGTTGCCAGAGTGGATAAACTTGCCTCTTTGTCCACATCTATTCCTGCCATAGCCCCAGCATCAGCCATGGAGGACTCAGCTGAGTTATTTGACCACAGAGTCAGCCACTTGCTCCTTGATGATGCCCAGCCATTACTAGATTCAGATGTTGGTTCTGAGGTTGGGGATGACAGGAACATGAGCCTAGAGAGAGGGGGAGAACACTGGTAGACAAATTGGCATTCATGTTCCCCCAGCCGTATTGCCAAGTTGTCTCCAGTGGTAATGATGATGATGAAGATGGAGGAGATGGAGATAATGATGATGATGATGATGATGATGATGATGATGAGGTCACTGATGCGACTTGGGTGCCAGAGAGAGCAGAGCAGGAAACTGAAGGTTAGGCAGCACAACCCCAAGGAGGCCGACATCAAGAAAAAGCAGACAGCAGCCACCCTATTCCATCACATTCTGCAGTTGTTATCTCCCGGCCCACTTCCCAAAGCTCAGCTGTCTGGGCCTTTTTCAGCAAATCTGCAGCAGATCACACTGTTGCTATTTGCAAACTGTGTCTCAGGCACACCAAACGTGGCAAAAACACCAGCCATTTGGGTACCACATGCTTAACAAGGCATTTAACATCCAACCACTCAGCCCCTTGGCAAGAGCACCTAAAAGCCACACAAAAGGCCACAAATATGTCCCCCTTCCTCCTCCTTACCCACTTCAGTCTGCCCCTGCTATACCGAGTCATTACCTCTCAGCAGCCTCCACTGACAGGGATGATAGTATAGCACAGGGTGTCCCAGGTCCTAGCAGTACACCACCAGCTGTGGACAGTAGCTGGCAAATTTCTCTGCCCCATCTGCTGCAGCAGAAAAAAAAATACAGTCCCTGCCACCCACCATCAAAATGCAGGCTAGTCAAAGCTGTTGGCTCTCCAACTTCTGCCTTTCAGCCTGGTGGATTCTGCCCCCTCCGTGAATTTGCCCATTGTGCTGTACCACAATGGTAGGTTCCCAGTCCCTACTACTTTTTACATAAGGCCGTTCCATCTCTCTACCATCACGTGGAAGGGAGTGTTCTGGCATCATTGGGCAAGGCAGTCAGCTGTAAAATCCACCTCACTGCTGACACGTGGTCTAGCAAGCATGGGCAGGGATGATATATTTTGGTCACAGCACACTGGGTAACTCTGCTTGCAACTCGAAAGCATGCAGGACATGGCTTGGTGCTGCAGCTTGTTGTCCCCCCACACCTCCATACAGCTGGTGGTGATGATGCCAGACCTGTGAGCTCTACCCCCTCCTCCTCCTCCTCTGCCACCTCCATGCCCTCCTCTGCAGAATTGTCCTATGAACATCAGGTACCCCCTAAGCATTCAAAGGGCTATTCCATGAGTCAGGCTAAAAGGTGCTATGCAGTGCTTGAGCTGGTGTGTCTAGGGGACAGGAACCACACCACAGCAGAGATTCTTGCAGCTCTGCAGGGATAGGCCCAGAGGTGGTTCACACCACGACAGCTGGAGACAGGAATGGTGGTGTGCGATAATGGTTCAAACCTCCTGTCCGCCCTTAGACAGGGAAAGTTGACACATGTGCCATTCCTGGCACATGTCCTCAATTTGCTGGTGAGTGCTTCCTAAATACGTACCCAGGGTTGGGAGATGTGTTAAAGCTGGCCAGAAGAGTCTGTAGCCACTTCAGGCGGTCATACACAGCCAGTGCTCGGTTGGCTGAAATTCAGCGGGAATTCCGCCTGCCCGTAAACCGCTTGCAATGCTGCAGCGGCTATACATGCAGCAGAGGGCCGTCAATGAGTACCTGTGCGAGTACGGCACGACGACAGGCTCAGGCCGCCTCTGCTTTTTTTCCGCACACCAATAGCTGATCATTAAGGATGCATGCACTGTGCTGTCACCATTTGAGGAGGCCACAAGGATGGTGAGCCGTGACCGTGCATGCATCAGTGACACAATCCCTGTTGTGTTCCTGCTGGAGCAGACTCTGCGTGGCATTCTGGACATGGCACAGAGTAGCAGGAAGAAGAGGAGGACTTCCTTTCCTCTCAAGGCCCACTTTATCCAGACACAATCATTCCTATGTCACAGAGCACACAGGAGGAGAGAGGAGAGGAGGAGGATTCTGGCAGTTTCATAGACTTCGAAAAAGAGGAAGACATGCGTCAATCTGTAAGCGATGACTTTCCAACGCCCGGACCCTTGGGATTAGTACATGGCTGGGAGGAGGAAGTTTCCAGATGCTGTCATCCTGAGTGACCCCTAGGAGTCTGCTTCTCAAGCCTCGGGAAATTTGAGGTGCATGGGCAACCTCATGCTTCAAAGCCTGCCAAAGAACCCAAAAATATGTGGCATAAAGGAGAATGATCATTACTGGTTGACAACCCTCCTGGACCACCGTTTTAAGGGGAAGGTCTCAGAACTCATCCCGTCCCCACAGAGAGTGCAGAAGATAAAATCTTTTGAGGACACGTTAAAGAGGATTTTATTGAATGTTTTTCCCGACTCCAGTAGGTTACAGTGTCATGGAAAATGTAATTTTGAGTCTTCTGTTGGTCAAGAGAGGAGCATTGGAGAAGCCGCCTAAGTGATGCATTTTGTAATTTTTTTAATCCAGGCCTGTCAGCTTCTACATCCCATCGGCAGTGTCTGCATCACATTGTGGACGATTACTTTGGGGCCAGCTAAGAGAAGGACAGCTTTCCAGCTGACGATCCACTTGCTTACTGGGTCATGAGAATAGACCACTGGCCAGAACTTGCCCAGTATGCTATTGAGTTGTTGGGCTGCCCTGCATCCATAAAAGTGAATCAGTCCTGGATTACCAGCTATGAAGCCCCTGATGCCGATGTCACTGATTAAATGTTTTTGGGATGTACAATCTCTGCAGGACTTCGAGGCTGCTTAGTTTTGAGGGTGTTCAATCATTTCACCTGGAAGAATGTTTTTGGTATAGGTTTCATTGGCACAATTAACACCCAAAGACCAATTTTTCAACACCTGTTTGACAGGTGCATATCATTGCAATTATTTTGGCCTTAACCAAGGGCACCTCTTTTGGGTTACAGTGGGAAGGCGCCCCCCAAAGAGTAATTTTTCTGCACCTGTTTGACACGTGCACATCATTGCAATTTCTTACAGCAAGGACAATTCTTACGGTGGGAAGGCGCCACTGGCACCCAAAGACCAATTTTTCTGCACCTATTTGACAGGTGCATATCATTGCAATTTTTTTTTACAGAAAGGCCAATGCTTGCCTTCATGAAGAGCACCTTTATAGGGTTATGGTGTGAAGGCACCACCGACACCCAAAGTCCAATTTTTACACACTCGTTACTTCTATCCAAAGTCAAAGTGACGCCCTAATTTATCCAAAAAATCTCTAATCTTGTTCCCAGTGCTCTACATTGTGGCCTCATCATGCACACTGGCTCCCCAGCTGTTGTTGAGCAAAATAAAGGCAGCTTGCAGGAAAAATGTCATTTTTTTTTGGCTTTATAAAGGCAATTATTGCTGCTCACTGCTCATTTAAAAATTACGTTTTTCACAAACTTTTTTTACATTGATACATGCCCAGGTCCTGCCATGTCCCAGGGCAGGACCCGGAACCCTATAACCATTGTATGCCCAATTACTTGCATATAAACCTTCAAAATGGGCACTTTCAAATTTTGATGTTCGGGTCCCATTTACTTTAATGGGGTTTGTTATTTGGGTCCAAACTTTTGCGGTGTTCGAAAGTTCTAGTGCGAACCGAACAGGGGTCCGTTCGGCCCATCCCTATTCATGACAGGCCATTTTTTGGTATGCGGCACTGCGCTACTTTAACTGACAATTGCGCAGTCGTGCAATGCTGTACCCAAACTAAATTTGTATACATTTTTCACACAAATAGAGCTTTCTTTTGCTGGTATTTGATCACCTCTGGGTTTTTCAATTTTTTTTTTTTTATAAACAAAAAGTATGACAATTTCAAAAAAAAAAATATCTATTTTTTTTTACTTTCTGCTTAAAAAACATATCCCATAAAATAAAAAATAAAAAAACTAACTGCCACTGACATCACCAGTGATACTAATACAGTGATCAGTGCTAACATTATGCACTGTCACTGTACTAATGACTAATGGGGTTAACATCTAGGGCAGTCAAGGGGTTCTGCTTTAAGCACTCTCCCCCCTCCCTCCTATGCCACGTTTGGCATATAATTTTTTTGTAAATTTTTTGGGGGAGAGTCGGTACCTAGTTTTGACAGGTATGAGTGGAAATTCTCCTCTCTCCCTGCAATCTTCTGGGACATGATACAGGCCCCAAAAGATTGCCCGACTATTGAGGAGGCACACCACAACTCACAAAAGCGCGGTGTGCACCTGGCTGTGACGCCGCAAGCTGTAACAGCCCGGTGCCCACCAGCGACAGCCATCCATAGGGGGCGTAAGGGCGCTACCCCTCCTTTCTATGTGTTGGCCCCCTGATCTACATGCAGGGCACCGAAAGCACGGATTCCATTTTTTTTTTAAGCATGTGATAGAGCCAGAGGCTCTAATAGGCTTCAAAGAAGGGTGGGTACTGTGCCCGAAGCCCACCTAGTTGTGTGACAATAGTGAAAGAGTATTCACTATTGTCACACTGATTCTGCCACCTGGCCAATCAGGAAGTGGGTCCTGAGATCCGTTTCCCAATTATCCAAAAGGATAAGCTCTATTGGCCTAGGGAGGAGGAGGGAGGAGACGCACAGCGAAGAAACCGCTGTGATGCTGAGGAGGAGGCACACGGTGAGGACACCGCTATGATGCCAAGGAGGAGACGCACGGTGAGGACACCGCTGTGATGTTGAGGAGAAGACGCAGGGGAAGCTGGCTGCCCGCCACCCCGAGTGAATTGCTGCCCGGGGTAAGTGTTGCGAGTGACCGACCAACTGACCACCCCCCCAAAAAAATATACCACCGGAGGCCACTGGTGTGAGGAGGAGAGGGTGAGAACCGAGGGTTCAGATGGCCGCATCGCTGGATCCTGGAATAGATGATTGTGTGTTTAAGTCAGCAGCTACATATACATACCTCACCATGCTCTCGTGGTCACTGTCACAACATCAATGGTCTCTGAGCTGGGGCTGTTTAAGAGGCCTTCCCTCTGCACGTCAGGCTCAGCCACAAGGTACATGACAGTGGCTACGAGAGCATTGTGAGGAGTGGGTGCCTGTGTAGTCTTCCGCTGGAAGTAGTGATGTGTAGCAGGTGCATCACCAGAATGAACCAGATAGTTGGAACAGCAGATGTCACCAGGAACAGCAGACCTTGGGCTGGTGGGCAACAGGCAGCAGTAGGCAGCGGCTGATAGCTGGTGCAGGAAGACTGGTGGGCTACAGAGAAGAAGCTCCAGCGGGAGCCAGCCAGGTGCATGCAGTGCAGGTGAGTGACTGGATGCATGGTTAGACAAGCCAGATTGACAAAAGACGGTGCAGGCATAGGCGTAGACAGATGCAAGCATAGATGGCAAGCAAGCAATGGTCAAGGTACAGGTAGAGGTTGGCACCACGACATCAGACAGATGGGCAGAAGGCAGAGTCCAGATACAGGCCAGGGTCAGGGCAGGTAGCATTCAAGTCAAGAGCAAGCCAGGTCAAACACAGAAGTAAGCAGAATCAAATTCAGAAACATGGGTACAGCTGCAGATCCGTAAGCAATGGACTTGTGCAGCTTAGCTGCACTTATATAGGCCTTTTGGCACCAGCGTTAATGGCGAACACGCATGCGAATGTGCATAGGCATGAGCATCTGTGTGCAAATATTCATGCGTCTGTGCCTGGCAAGACGGGCGCCTTCAGGGCCGTGGCTGTGCATTTGCCTCAGAGCTTCAGCTGCGCTATGGCCAACACATCCCTGACAATGACAGTTGTGTGAATCTTTTGTGAAAACAATTATACATAGACTCCCATGCTTTGTATCACCATACATACCATGTATCATATCCCATGCTTCGTAGATTAACACAGCAAGTTACCATGTGTTACTGGTCCATGGTGGATTGATTTGTTGGCAGCAGTTTCATGCCTCCTGCATTCCTGTTTGAAGATAGACCGTGTCCATTGGATGTGGTTTTAGTGCAGCCCCATTCACTTCTGTGGAGTGCGTTGGTAGGTGGTATCTCCTGCCCAATGCAATAAAGCCTACTCTTTTTTTGCCTCAATGCAAAGCCTTGCTGCTGCCGTGGCAATGTGCATGGAGCCATCCAGCTGCCATTGGTGGGTTTTGAAAGGCAGTTGAGGTGCATTAAAACAGTGCCTCAACCACTTGGTTTTGCCAAACTGATAATGCCCATGTGAAAGGGGACAAAAGGCGTGCTGCATTAAGGCATCTAGTTCATTTTCTTTGGGCTGGCAGATCACCTTAATGAAAGAGCGATGCGCTGTGCTGCACTAGCTAGGTGCACTGGGGTGCTATTTAAATGAACTGGTTCTGCACTGAATGCTTTGTAGTAGAGCAGAGCAAAACATGTAATTTATTGAGCATCACCACCATGATGCTGTGAATGGCCCCCAATAGTTTGAAGTTTTGGGCAGCCCTCTTCTTGACAACCCCAAACTCCAATGTTCTAACCGATGCTCATTCACTGGAATGGGAAATACTCAAAGCCCTCTTTAGTCATCCCAATCACACAACACAGTTGGCAATTGTTTACTTAGTTGTGTGCCGTCATCTCCTTAACTTTTCAATTTTATTCCATTTTCCAGTTCTTGTGTGCAAATTAAATTGCGTTTGTCTTTGTTTGAGAATGATTGAAAGCTGGTAAAAATATTGACCTTTTCAGCGCAGATTTGAAGTGATCGTCTGTTGTTGGGCTACGGGATAAAAAAAAGAAGGCAGAGTTTTCTTCATTAACTTATAGCCCTGAAGGATATTTTACAACTGTACAGATGGCCGAAGAAAGAGAGAAAAATACGGATATTAAGGAGAGTTGGCACGGTGCTGGCAGTGACAGGATGCCAATGAGAAGAAGGAGGTGAAGAGAATACGATACAGGATTCATTTCATACATGTTTGCAGGGTTTTGGAAGAGTCAGTTCAGTATATTTTAACATTTTTTTCATTTTTTTTTATTATTAATACTACTAATATTTTTAGTCATGATAGTATAAGTACTAGTCATATTATTATTATGATCTAGGATTTTTATCATAATTCATAATTCACCCCTACCTTCTGTGAATTTTATACATAAAAAAGGAACATTCTAATCTAAGAACTTCTTAAAACAATCCAACCAGTCAACGCCAAATACAATTATGCCTGCCCACCATTACAGCAAAATTTCAATGTTAATTTCCGTCCACTTTGGGTCAAATCCCTGCTCTATCTAAGGCCAATTGTAGTAGGCAGGTTGGGGTCCCCAACTTCTGGCTGAAATACGGAACCCTCCTCGCACTTCCCCAATATAGAGTATGTAAGAGGGGGTATGTGTTGGTGCTGGACCCTAGGGTATACTCAGTGGAGTATTTAGGTTTTGTGCTGCCCTAGGCCTGACTAAACTCATGCACCCCCCTAATTTAAATATGAGCCACCCCTTCCCATTTAAGACCCGTCCTGAAATTTTCTAGTGGGGACACTCGTTCTGAGGGTCTTGGGGGGTCGGAATAGATTTCCTTAAGAGATTTCCTCACACTTCCTGTTTGGCTATGGGGCAGCACAACAACTCATTGGTTGGGGCCCACCACCTGGGCCCCTTGGGATGCCCGGGTCCCCTACATGTGTATGGGCTGTCCCCCTCTAATGGGGTCCTGCTGGTATTATCATACCGGCAGCAAGTGCAGCTGCTTTATGGGGGTGCCAGACCGGTTTGTCTCCTGGCCCAGTCCACCCCATAAGACTAAAACTGTAGTGCAAGCCAACGGTGACTCTTTTCGTGCTGCCCCCCTGCAAAGTGCCGCCCTAGGCCTGGGCCTTGTTGGCCTAGGCCAAGATACAGCATTGGGTATACTGAAGATAGAAGTCAGAATTCAATTTCTAAAGGAAGCTCTCTGTCAACTGGGGTATCCCAAAGTGTCCTTGGAGAGCACCCCAGAGCTTGAGTAAGTCCAGGAAGAATGTTATTTCACAACACAAAATTGAAAAGCCAACATGATTTGGGGGCTCAAAACTCCAGATTTAGAGATCCCAAAATAATCTGGATATACAAACTGACACCACAAAGCTTGGAGGTACTCAGCTTTTGTGGCATTCTTATCCTTCTAATACAAGAGGAGAAAGGAAGATGTTCTGTATTCCTAACACACACCCTGTCCTAGAGTGATAACACTGCTCCTCCAAACATGCAATACTGTTACGGAAATACCCAACCCCCAAAGGGATGAAGTCCAAGTAGCAGATTTCATCAGAGCTCCTGATGTTGGACATGGGTTTCACTGCGTGCTAGTACCACCCTGTGGCCCTCAAGATCACCCCACTACCAAGGGGACAGGAAGGCTACAATAAAGAAAGGAAATTAACATGGAACATCAGGGAGAGGCTAGAGAATAGTCCAGGAAAAGGTTGGCAATGGGCAACACAGCAAAAGAGGGGTCAGGACAACCTGGGTCAGCAACAGCAGCAGAGTGGTGGGATTCAACTGAAGGTCATGTGTCTGGCAGCAGGTATGAGAGCCATCAGGTCAATCCAGGTTAGTAAAGAAACAGGCAGTCAATAGTTTAGCTCTTTTTACATAAAGCAGGGTAGCTGGCAATAAGACACATCACAAGCTATATACAGCTTGATGTTTAAAGAGGAGCTCCAGTCATATTTGAATTTATCAAAAGTCAGCAGCTAAAAAAACTATAGCTTTTAATAAACAGAGCCATACTTTCCATCGGTCTTCTGTCCCCGGCACAGGCATCTCAAGTGTGGGCACCCAGCTGTGACAGCTTGCGGCTTCACAGCCGTGTGCCCACTGTGCATACGCTAGCCGCACTGCGCATTGTGAGTGGCCCCGCAGTCTTCTAGGACCTGTGATGTGTCCCATTAGACTGCAGGGAGGGAAAGGGAGAGGAGAACATCTGCTTGGATCACCTAGGTGTCAAAACCAGGTACCCCCCAAACCCCAAAATAAGTGTCATTTCCTAAAGCGGATGGGGGAGGGGGGAAGAGGCCTTAAAATAGAACTTCCCCTTTTTGATGAAGCTCTGCTTTTAATACCCTTCTGGTCAGAGGACACTCTCAGCATCATTTCAGTGAATCTAGAAGCCCTGGCAATGTCTTTTTTGAGCACCATTGGAATTACTGGCAGAAATTCTTCAAGTACCATTTGACGCACTGTCAAAGATTTTGCACATGCCATTGTAAGTACCCGTAGAGATCTGCAAGTTCTGGCAAAAGTCCTGGTGGACCTGGAGGTACTATAACAAGTGCAATGAGTGAGCGTTGTCATGCTGGAGCAGGAAGTGTGTTACTGGCAGGATCAACAGGCAAACAAAAAGCCAGTAAAAAGGAAAACTAATGCAGCCACCACACAGGGCTGCTCTTTTGTTCTTGAGTTTGGATATGCTTTAAAGTTCATTAGAGTTATAGTTATATTATACATTAAAGTATAGAGCATTTTTTTGACAAGTGGTCTACACATTAGACCAAACAAAGAGAATCTAAGGAGGAAAGAGGGTGCACAAGGATTTGGTTCCAAAACTTATTGAAATAGTCTTTGGTGTATCAGTTCATATTTTGTTTTATTATGTATCAACTCCTGAAGAGGGAGCAATGTATGCTCTGAAACATGTTGAGCCTAATGAATTTTAATAAATTTGGGACTTTTGTTTATCTAACATTATTGTTATCCTCCTCCTTACTCTTGTTGTCAGAGTATTGAAATCATATGCTACAAGCTTGTTGTATGCAGAGGATAGCTTTATTTTCATGGAGGATATCTGTATCATGGAACAAGAAAACAGGAACTGAATAACAAACAAGTGCATATAACAGAGATAGACCATACATCCTGTTATATCATAGAATATATTCACTATAATACTGCAGTGACACCTGCTGGATAGATAGGTGCAATGGACACAGTACATATAGTTCACAGTATAAAGTAACATTGCTGTTGCTTTTCCAACAACTCTGCACTATGTGAACGCCCATTATCCAACAGCATTGTTGTTGAGCATGGTACACCCAACCTTGGGACGTGCTGTTGTAGTCCTCTGGAATGTCGACTGTGGGTTCCTATGTAAGCTTGTCATCCGGGACCAGTGGCATATCATCCATGTGTGCAAGGTGTGAGGTGCACAAGGGCCCCCAAGGCCAGGGGGGGCCACTGTGCCCTGTCACACTTTGCCACATGCAGTAACAAAAATGCCTTCTCTATCCAAATAATTTGGCTGCAGTTCCACTTTAACCACTTGCCGACCGGAAATCGGCAATTGACGGCGGCAAAGTGGCTCTGTAACGCGGATCGCCGTCATATGACGGCGGCCGCGTGATCGCGCCTAGCTCACTGTGTTCGGGGAGGGCCAGGGAGCGGGTGCGGCGGCTTCGATTGCCGCCGGCTACCCGCGATGGCCCCCCCGGAGTGAAGGAACGGAGGTCCGTGTATGTAAACACGGACCTCCGTTCTGTGAAGGGGGAAGGGCTGTGATCACAGCCTTCCTGTATACGAAGGCTGTGACCACTTCACTTCCCCAGATAGTGCAGTCCCCCTACAGTTAGAACACACCGAGGGAACACAGTTAACCCTTAGAGCGCCCCCTGCAGGTTAACCCCTTCACTGCCAATGACATTTACACAGTAATCAGTGCATTTTTATAGCACTGATCGCTGTATAAATGCCAATGGTCCCAAAAAAGTGTCAAAATGGTCCGACATGTCCGCTGAAATATCGCAGTACCGCTAAAAATCGCAGATCGCCGCCATTAATAGTAAAAAATAAAAAAAAAATAAAAACCCCAAAAATGAATTCTCATCATCCGTAAACGCGACCACTTTTGCACAAACCAATCAATAAACGCCGATTGCGATTTTTTTTTATCGCAAATATGAGGAAGAATATAAATCGGCCAAAAACTGTGAAAAAAAATGTTTTTTTATATTTTTTTTTTTGGATTTGTATTTTAGCAAAAAGTAAGAAATTTGTTTTTTTTTTGCAAAATTGTCGCTCTTCTTTTGTTTATAGCGGCGATCAGAAATGACGCAGAGGAGATCAAATACCACCAAAAGAAAGCTCTGTTTGTGGGAAAAAAAGGACGCAAATTTTGTTTGGGTACAACGTCGCACGACCGCGCAATTTTCAGTTAAAGCGACGCAGTGCCGAATCGCAAAAAGGGCTCCGGTCCTAAAGCTGGAAATCCTTTCGGTCCTTAAGTGGTTAAGACACACTGTACATAGAAACAATGTAATAACCTTGTTATTAACAAATTTAGCCCTAATACAAAAGTCCTGTGTAGTCTTCCTTGAATCGTGGTATGCTTTGTGCATTTCATAAAGACTGCACACTATTGTTCTCTCTTTTTGTGCAGTATGTATGTACAGTACTCTGATTATGTCACTGCTACTTTTATACAGTGATATCTGGGTTTGCAAGGGTGTTTGGCACACACAAATTTGATTTATACCCTTTATAACTAGGACCTCCGAAAATGATCGGTCAAAAATAGGGTTAACGCAGTTTTGCAGAAGGTGCCGATCATAACATAGAGCGTCCTATTGACTCTGATGCAAAATTGCGTCCCATTGACTTCAATGCAAAACGCCCTATTGACTTCAAAGCAAAATCACACCCCATTGACTTCAATGCAAAATCGCATCCCATTGACTTCGAAGCAAAAACGCCCACTATTGACTTCAACGCAAAATCACGTCCCATCGATTTCAATGTAAAATCACGTCCTGTTGGCTTCAATGCAAAATCACATCCCATTGATTTCAATGCAAAGTCGCATCCCATCGAACACCCCATATTGGCTTCAATGCAAAATCACGTCCTATTGACTTTAATGCAAAAATGACCCATTATTGACTTTGATGCAAAATCGTGTCCCTTTGACTTCAATGCAAAATCGTGTCCCTTTGACTTCAATGCAAAATTGCGTCCAATTGACTTCAATGTAAAAACGCCAGCCACATTAATTCATTTTTTTTTTTTTTTTTTCAAACTGTCCATTTTGGTTTCAGTTTTCGGCCAAGCGCATCCTGAATTTTTGGTTTCGGTCCAGAATTTTCATTTCAGTGCGCCATTATTAGTAACTATTGAAGACACACAAAAAATATTCTAAAACAAGATCCTCATTTATACCATCTTTCCATGAGCCCGAGACTAGCAGTGCTCAGAAGGCAGTATGCCCCGTTGGGTTGTTCTTGTAGCCTACAGCAACCAATCAAATTTTTGTCTTTGTAGCGTAGAAAGTTACAGTGAAAATGGGATCCTGATTGGTTTCCACCTGCAATAAGCTATTCAGATATTTCTACTCATAAGGACCAATATCATCACTGGCAAAAAAATTCAGCCAAAATCTCTGTCAATTCTGCAAGTCAACTCGACGTCTGTTCCTGTTGGCAAGATAAATATCAGCTTGAAGGCAATTAAACCTGGGGTTTCGAACGTTTAGTCAAAGCTGGCACAGAGCAAAGGGAGAATTACATTTTTCTACAAAGCACTGAATACCTAAATCACAATGGAAATTAACAACAGTCTATTTATATATTTTGGTAAATAGGATAACTTTATCAATTATAAAGTTAAGTTTTATATTTTAATACGTGTTACTATTTTTATTTATATTTGGATGTTATACTGAGGAATCATGGCATCTTATGCCATGCGGTTTTAGGCTCATAAAGAAGTGCCAAAATGACTTCTTTGTAATAAAGCCACATTAAAGCGGTAGTAAACCCATGCATTTAACAGGTTAAAAAACAGTCACATTTCAGGCACGTGCCGGAAATGTAACACTCCCATTGGTTGTGCTCTAAACCATACTGTCAAACCATCCAATGGCTGGTGTCATAGCTGATCACATGAGCAGCATCACGGCAGTTGTAGATTAAACAGAGGCCAAGATGGCAGCTTCCTTGGCTGAAAATAATAGGAGGGTTTACTACCACTTTAACATGGGTGGCCGGGGGTGGTAAGAATAGGCGCAAATCCACATTTTTACTGACACCCCCCCCCTTCCCCACCACCACCACCAGCGCCACTACCACCGCCACCACCACCTCTGATGGTCCAGCCTCGAGTGAAGATGTCCAGTTGCCCACCAGTCATGCTAGTGTAGCTCTCTCAACTCCTGTAGGAACCTCTGGATTTGTTGGGACTTTACCCCCCCTCCACACACACACACAGCCAGACAACAGGAATTTTCCCACTTTCACACAGGCTGAATATTCAGTCCGGGGGCTTTGGTTTTGTGTATTTAGCGGATAAACTTGGATAGGGAATAGGGATGCATGGGAAGCCCATAACTAAGGAACTTTTGAGGACTTGCTTGCTTACAACCAACTTCAGAAGTGCTGCCCACCTATAGGAATGATGATGCAGCTAGAATAACATCAGAAAAAAGGTTCCAACCAAAGATGCAGGTGCTGCTTGTTGCAGGAATGCCAAAGCACCTGGCTTCTGCTGCCCCATGCTAGAGATATGAGGGTGCTTCTGGCTCCTTTGCACTGGCTCTAAGTTGTGCCCTGGTCCCAGACATGTAAAGTATTGTACCTCACTGTCTTCTCTGTACAGGCTTGGGGTAAGTTGAAATGGAAGCTACTCAGTCCCTTTTAGTAGTCCCTGGAATCCAAGAGACTGTTGTATGGGCACACGGCTATACAGGCAGGGTCTTGCTTTCAGGATGGGTTCAGCTAAGCCTAGCTGAGGCTGGTAAAGGGTGTGAGGCTTCCAGCTGCTCCTTCTCTCTTTTGCTCACTGTCTCCTTCTGCTGGCCTTCCTTCTGCCCAGAGGCAGAGCCCCCAGCACAGGGGTCCCCTCCAGGTGAATAGATCCTGGACTCTGCTCCCCTGACTGCCAAGCTCCTGACTATTTATGGGATGTTCCCCATCTAATCAGCCTTGTCTCCTCAGTGATTGAAGGGAACTCCATAAATATTCAAGCTGCAATCTTTGCTCCTCAACCCACTAGATTCTAGAACTATCCACAGAGTTCTAGAAAACAGGAGCAGGTGACAGAGCTGCCTGTGGGAGGCAGGACAGCTCTGGATGGAGGGTGGGGGCTGCCTTAGTTAACACGCAGGTGCTTGGTTGTTAGGATGCAGGGCGGTCCTAGCAACCAATCACCAGCTCGCAGCTTGTACCACCCAGCCCTCTGTCTAAACCTGCTGTGCCTCCCACCCTCTGCACTGTGTAAAGTAAGACAGGAGAAGGGGTCAATGAGGGAGTGATGTGGAATGGAGCAGGCAATTAATGTGGAGCTAAGGATATTATTGATGAAGCTGAGGACATTAATTGGGGGGGGGGCTGAGGACAGTAATGTGGTTGCTAAAGACATTAATGGAGGGGGGCTGAGGACATTAATGGGGGGGGTGGGCTGAGGACAATAATGGGGAGGGAGCTGAGGACATTAATGGGGAGGCGTTGTGGACTGTAATGGGGTCACTGAGGACATTAATGTAAGGGGGGAGGAGGGGCTGAGGACAGTGATAGAAGGGCCTAATGGGGAGGAGGTCAAGGGAGGGGTAGAGGACTGTAATGGGGTCGCTGAGGACACTAATGGGGGGGGGGGGCTGAGGACATTAATGGATTAATCTGATGTAAGGGGGAGCTCTGGTGACCAGAGAACCTCTTACATCAGAGTTCCCCTTTTACACCATAGTCTGCAGCATTCCCCTTTACATCACCGTCCACAGTGTTCCCCTTTACAGCAAGGTTTGCAAAGTTCTCCTTTACATCAGGGTCCACAGAGTTCCCCTTTACATCAGGATCTGCAGAGTTCCCCCTTGCACTGTAAAGGGGAAACCTACGGACTCTGGTGTACTGTAAAGGGGAACTCTGCTGTAAAAGGGGCTCTGGGAATTCTAAGTAAGGGGAGACTCTAATGAAAGGGCAAGAAGGGGGCCCAATGCAGAATATGTGAAAAGATCCAGCTGCTGGGCTGTAATAAAGGGCACCGCAACGGAAGTAAAGAGCCCCAAGATCAATGGGAAGGTTACTGGAGTCTGAAGACCTATCTTTGTTATTGGCATTTTTTTACATGTTGTCTTGCATCCTTTACAAATGTAAGTACAATACCCTGCAATTCTGGTGTTTTGCAATACTTCACTATGTTGAGCCTTTGCCTTGCATACCTTATGACCCACTGAGTGTGGGTTAAGATCCCTTGGATTGATTACAAAGAGCTACCCGAGTGGATGTCCATGTCCCTGCCATGGGATTTATCCTCATTGTCTGGTTGAACATTTTCTGACCACCCTGAATAAGGGGGGCACTGGAATTCTGGTAAGCCTCTGGTGTGGATATTCCTTTGGTGTCGCATCGGTTATCTCTGGATTTCTTTCTAATCTAACACAGAGTTTTCAGTTGGGACTTTTTTATTATTCACTTCACACTTTTGAGGTGTATATTTCAGTGTGCTCTCTGGACTCTTCATGGACATTATTTATATGTTCACATTTTACTTTGTTAATATTGGATTGTCACTCATTAATCATGTTTAGGCACATAATTGGATTTTATATGCTGCACTTTTTTAATGGTAGTAATGTAAGCTGCCTAAGTGTGGCTGAATAGCTCTAGCATTGACCATCCAGACAGAAGAGTCCCAACACGTTTCGAAAGTAAGTTCCTTCTTCAAGAAACAAGTTCCCTATAGTGCTCTGCAGAAGGAACGTGCCTCCGAAACACGTTGGGCTCTTCTGTCTGGATGTTCAATGCAATGTTTATTCAGCCATACTTAGGCTTACATTACTACATTCGGGACATATAGGATAAGTTTCACCCTTTGTATGAAATTTTAATATTGTTTTAAAGATGTTTTGTGATAAAGCTGGTATTCTTACCTTTTAAACCACTCTACACACCTTCCTTTTGTAACTGCCAGCTGCACCAGCCCCGTCCTCATGCTGGTGCTCCAGTGAGCGCTAGAGGGGCAGAGCAGAAAGCGGTGACTGATAATCACTGCTCTCTGCTCAGAGCAGACTGAGAACTGAGCGATCACAGTCATGTGATTACTCCATTTTTGGTCTTAGAGCTGACGAGGGACAGCTGGAGCATAGAGAAAAGTATGAAGGTTTATTATTTTTATAAACCTCAAACTTCTCCTATAACCACTATTTGGGCTCATTTACACAAGTGTGGCCCTCTGAAGAGCAACATATGGTGGATTGCTCTTCAGAGAGCGTTTAACAGTCTGTGAAGAGCCAGTATGTTGCCTCCTGACTACCTGTTTTAACTCCTAAAAACCTGCCCACCATGCTGCAACCGCATGCATTGAGCGCAGTTCAATTCAAGTTAATGGGTCAAGTTCGGCAGGTGGCATTGCCCACCAAGCACAACAGCGGGTTACAATTTTTATTATGTAAACACCCGCTGCTTTTTTAGCTTAAGGGGGAGCAGTTAGGGGCTGTAAAAAAGCGGCTTAGTTGTGTGATTTTCCTGGGCTCCCAACTGCAAGTCTAAACAAGGTCTCAAAAAAGACTAAAGTGGAAATGAGCAGTAATCAAGGCTTTTTTTACTCAAGGAATAGGTACAGCTCTCCCCCCTTACCTACCTCTGAGCACCATCCCTTGTCTCCACCTTCCATTCACCTGGTACCATTCCTTTTGGAGAATACAGATCCAAGTATACTTTTGTGGTAATAAGAAATTTGCATATGATAATAGATCCTTCCCAGCAACAATAGACCCTAACCCTAGGAACAAAATACACCCCAGGGACAAAATGCAACAATAGATCCCCACCAGCAACAATAGATCTACCCCTTAAACAAAAGACTACTGCTAGAAACCACAGATCGCCCCAGCAGCCAGCATTAATAAACCCTCCCCCCTCCTCAACAGTGGATCCTCCCTAACAACATCAGAACCCCAGGGCAAATATCCCCCTGCCAGCAACAGTAGATCCCACCGCAATGGTAGATCCCTCCAGCAACAACTGACACCCTCCCAACAATACTACAACCCCCAGCTACCATAGATCCCCAGTAGTCAGCTTCAATAGACCCTCAAGCACACACAAGCCCACTTTGCCGGTACATACGTTCTGTGCTAGAGGTGCCGGAACTGTGTTTGACTGAAAAAAAGCCCTGGCTCTAATAGATATGTTGTGAAGCAAGCACTAAGAAGATAGAAGATGAATTTCACACCAGGGATTATTTTATTATTGCATTCTTCAGCATTGAAGCCGTCCACCTCCATTCCTTAGCATGGGCAATTCTAAAGCAACATCTGACCATACACCACATGCGACCACTGTAGCGTGCTTAGTGCTAGAGAGTTACCGTTCAAACTGTACAAACGCAACTTTATTCAGCTGTTATGTCCATTAGCATTAGTTCTACAGGCAACATCTGACAGGCATACGTCTGCAAGCAAAAAACTGAGCAGTTGGTATATTGTGTAATAAATCAACATGAGAAGAAGAATATACAAAGAAAGACATTTAAATTTTATGGTTAAACAGACATCTTTATTAGGACATAAATCCTTGTGCTTTTTAGGAGTGGATTAAACATTGTTTGTAGTGTATTAAATAACCTATATAATGCTTTAACAAACGCCAGCTATGAAAAGTGCATAGAAAGCGATAAAACAAGTACTGAAGGAGAAAGATCAATTGATCTATCTATCTGTCTGTCCGTCCGTCCGTCCATCCATCTATCTATCTATCTATCTATCTATCTATCTATCTATCTATCTATCTATCTATCTATCTATCTATCTAATATCTATCTATCTATCTAATATCTATCTATCTAATATCTATCTATCTATCTATCTATCTATCTATCTATCTATCTATCTATCTATCTAATATCTATCTATCTATCTAATATCTATCTATCTATCTAATATCTATCTATCTAGCTGTCTGTCTGTCTATCTATATATCTATCTGTCCGTCCGTCCCTCTGTCTGTCTATCTATCTATCTATCTATCTATCTATCTATCTATCTATCTATCTATCTGTCTATCTATCTATCTATCTATCTAATATCTATCTATCTAGCTGTCTGTCTGTCTGTCTGTCTATCTATATATCTATCCGTCCATCCGTCCGTCCCTCTGTCTATCTATCTATCTATCTATCTATCTATCTATCTATCTATCTATCTATCTATCTATCTATCTAATATCTATCTATCTAATATCTATCTATCTATCTAATATCTATCTATCTAATATCTATCTATCTATCTATCTATCTATCTATCTATCTATCTAATATCTATCTATCTAGCTGTCTGTCTGTCTATCTATATATCTATCTGTCCGTCCGTCCCTCTGTCTGTCTATCTATCTATCTATCTATCTATCTATCTATCTATCTATCTATCTATCTGTCTATCTATCTATCTATCTAATATCTATCTATCTAGCTGTCTGTCTGTCTGTCTGTCTATCTATATATCTATCCGTCCATCCGTCCGTCCCTCTGTCTATCTATCTATCTATCTATCTATCTATCTATCTATCTGTCTATCTATCTATCTATCTAATATCTATCTATCTAGCTGTCTGTCCGTCCCTCCATCCATCTATCTATCTATCTAATATCTATCTATCTATCTATCTATCTATCTATCTATCTATCTATCTATCTGTCTTTTGTATATCTCTATTGGGACGCCTGCCTTTACACGCACATGAAATTTAATGACATCCCAATCTTAGTCCATAGGGTTCAATATTGAGTTGGCCGACCCTTTGCAGCTATAACAGCTTCAACTCTTCTGGGAAGGCTGTCCACAAGGTTTAGGAGTGTCTATGGGAATGTTTGACCATTCTTACAGAAGAGCATTTGTGAGGTCAGACACTGATGTTGGATAAGAAGGCCTGGCTCACAGTCTGGAGGCCAGGACTCTGTGCAGGCCAGTCAAGTTCCTCCACCCCAAACTCGCTCATCCATGTCTTTATGGACCTTGCTTTGTGCAGTGGTGAGCAGTCATGTTGGAACAGGAAAGGGTCATCCCCAAACTGTTCCCATAAAGTTGGGAGCATGAAATTGTCCAAAATGTCTTGGTATGCTGACGCCTTAAGAGTTCCCTTCACTGGAACTAAGTAAAAAAAGGGGAAAATTGGGACTTTAAGTGAGAGATGCAGGAACACATGTCTCTATCCCTGTATCTGTAACAAAAAGGGGGGGGGGGATTGTGGGACTTTAAAAGAGGTGGGTATTAGTGCTAAGAGATGAGTCCCTGTTTAAAAAAAACACTTTTATTGTCAAAAAGCATCACAACATAGCAAAATGTCAGTCGCATATTGCAAACCATGTTTGCATGAAAACGGTATTGGCTGCATGACAAGCCCATGGAGTGGTGAGGAGCATGGATCTTCCATGTAAAGAAAAAAAACAATTTCAGATCAAAAAATGTAGTAGTAATATTACTGTAATGTATGTATGCATCTATCTATCTATCTATCTATCTATCTATCTATCTATCTATCTATCTATCTATCTATCTATCTATCTATCTATCTCTATCTATCTATCTAATATCTATCTATCTATCTATCCATCCATCCATCCATCCATCCATCCATCTATCCATCTATCCATCTATCTATCTATCTATCTATCTATCTATCTATCTATCTATCTATCTATCTATCTATCTATCTATCTATGTCTATCTATCTATCTATCTATCTATCTATCTATCTATCTATCTATCTATCTATCTATCTATCTATCCAGCCTATCCTGTCTCTCTGTCCAGTTTCTCTAATAACTGTGAATTCCCCTATAACACCAGGGACTCGAGCGGTCTGATTGCCGGCTTTGGTGGGCGGATAATTGGATATATTTCTCAGAATTTTCACTAATAATTAATAGCTCACATCTCTCCTTACTTACAATGTCGCTTATTAAAAGCCACCTATTAACAGGTGTTTATTAAGTAAGTTGAAGGTATGAAAACCTTCACATTAACCATGAGTGATGCTGCCTATCTATAATTAAACAGAATAACACATGATTATTAGTGATATGTTACAATTACTTTCACCTCCTGCTTTCTTTCAAGTCTTTTCTCAAGTTTTTTTTTTCCCCAGCACAATAAGAGAAGGTTCCATAGATAGAATGGAATATTTGTAGAACGCATGCCTAGCTTGACAAGTGTCCATTGGCTGTTGGCTGACATCGACCCCTCTAGTTATGGGGATTATGACAGTCAAAAGCACCATTTGGCACTGTGCAGATTATATAGTTCATATAGGTAGTCAGCTATACATGGATTATTCCAAGCCAAAGAGATCAATCAAAAAAGAAATTGATCACTTATCCAAGTGTGTATGATCCAGTGTTGCCAACCTCCCGCGGCATTTTTTACTGGCAAATCATGGAAAATCTTACTGGCAGAGCACCTTTTTTACTGGCAACCTAAAAAATAACTGAACTCCTATTAAAAACTAAGACAATTGATATTTAAACACAACATGGAAACACTGACAATACCATATAGTCCATGTAGTTTGCCCAGTTTACACTTAAAAAGTCAACACAGCATGACAAATTATCAGACCCTGATATTTATAGACAGTTCTAAAAATCACTGATTTTTACAAATTGTCAGTAAATTTACTGGCAGTTGGCAACACTGGTATGGTCACCATTAGGCTTAAATTCTTACCATGCAGCAAATATGGACCCAGATAACGGATTGATATTGAGTGCATGAGGCAACATCAAATGGATTAAGTCATTGATCAATTTGTAAAACTAATCAGTTTTGGCAAATAAAAATGGGACAAATCCATCCTGCTGATGTCCTCATTCTTCAATTTTTCTGGTGTGCACGATGAACTCATAAAAAATTTCACACAATAAAGACTACTTCACTTCTTTAGATGGATAATACAGTATGTACACTATATTACCAAAAGTATTGGGATGCCGACCTTTACATGCACATGAACTTTAATGGCATACCAGTCTTGGTCCATAGGGTTCAATATTGAGTTGGCCCACCCTTTGCAGCTATAACAGCTTCAACTCTTCTGGGAAGGCTGTCCACAAGGTTTAGGAGTGTCTATGGCAGGGATATGCAATAAGCGGACCTCCAGATGTT
>BLSH010121848.1:1772565-1782967 GCA_018402905.1 Glandirana rugosa | reverse complement strand
GACTTTATCGTTTGCGGTGTAGATTTGTTTGCCTTGTCTGGCTTAATTATTATTATTATTATGCAAAAATAATAATAATGACAATAAATAATAATAATTAAACAATGTAAGGTAAACAGATCTATGCCGTAAGCAATAAAGCCTATTAACATTGAAGTCTATTTAAGCATAAGCAAAACAAGTGATTGTCGGTTTAAACTTTCCTTTACTGTTATGGATATTAAATTGGTGAAGTCGGGGCCTTCCTAAAGGTCGAAATCCTGGCCTCGGGAAAAACGCTAAGCCGCGACGCAGCGAAATTGACTGTTAAAACGTCGCACGACCGCGCAATTGTCAGTTAAAGCGACGCAGCGCCGAATCGCAAAAAGGGCTCCGGTCCTAAAGCTGGAAATCCTTCCGGGGCTGAAGTGGTTAAATTATAGGTATTGTCATTTCCTTTCAAATTTGGCTGTTAGTGAACAAAACGAATACGAATTTATCTGAAGTTACAATTATCCGAAATAACGAATGCCGTATCTAGACAAATGGAATGTAACAAATTAATAATAATAAATAACAGTAATAATAATAAAAACGTATTATTATTATTATTAATTCGGTCTGTTCCGTTTGTTTAGATGTGGCGTTTGCTATTTCAGATAATTCGTAGCTTCGGATAAACTTGTATTCGTTACGTTCACCAACAGCCAAATTGGAAAGGAAATTCCAATACCTATAATTTAATAGTTAGTTATTATTTCAAATTTTTGGATTTTTGCACTTTCGAATTTTCCAATTTACGAATTTTCAAATTGCGATCAAAACGAATAACCCAACAACAGAGACTAAAATGAACACATTTTTCACCAATGCACATGTCTAATTTCCACCTTTCCTTGGCCCTCAATAGGCCATTTAAGACACAATAGAGGTGGCACGGATCCAAAATGCGTTAAGACAGCCCATTCAAAATGAATGGGGTGCCAACACACCCAATGTGCTTAAAATTGCACAAGATGCCTTTTTCCAATGCAACACATTGTCAAGGTTTTGCGTGTTGCGGTGCACTGGAGTGCCATTTAAAATAAATGGATTAATACAGCAACGCATGTTGCATCCAGGATCATGCATTTTGGTAACATGTGCAGTACTGCAATACACAGTGTGAATCCAGTCTTAAAAAAAAAATATCACTCCCGCGCGGCCCTTCAGAGCGCATGCGCCGATGATGTCACTGGCTGCATGCAGCGTGAATATCTCCGAAACTGTGTAAGTTTAGGAGATATTCACTGTACCTACAGGTAAGCCTTGTTATAGGCTTCTCTATAGGTACAAGTTGAAAAAAAAGACTTTACTATCACTTTAGGGTAGAATTCCAGCTTTCAAATTTGCTTTAACCCCTTCCCGCCAAGCCCTTTAATAGACATATGCACGGCCAACAAAAATTATTATTTTTTTTTTTCATTTTAGTTTTATTTGTTTTTGTTTCTTTTCGTTTTTTGGATCATTCGTTGTTAGAAAAAAATTGTAAATTTAGAATTATTTTTTAATTCGATTTGTTCGATCTGTATAGATGCGGTATTTATTATTATCGGTAATTTGGGAATTCTGAAAAATTCGCATCCGTTATGTTCACTAGCAGGCAGACAAATTTGAAAGGAAATTCCAATACCTAACTATTTTAATCATTTATAACAATTATTATTGTTTTTATTATTATTATTTATTATTGATAATAATAAATATCATTAATAATTTAAAAAACTATAATAGTTATGGTTAATAAAAATAATAAACTTAATAATGTAATTATAATAGAAATTATCAGAATGTTCTTTGTTCCTTAGGATTTTCGAATTTCCGTTCTTATTTTCGGATTTTGTTTTTTTTTTAATTTTCGGATTTTCGTTCTTAGTTTGGGATTTTCGTTCTTTTAAATATTCAGATCTTCCTTCTTATTTTTGGATTTTCGTTCTTTCGAATTTCTGGAGTTTCGAATTTTGGATTTTATTTTTTTCCGGTTTTCATTCTTTTCAAAAAAAAATGTTTTCTGAAAAATTTGTGAAATGGTTATTCGTTATTCGGACATTCCCGAATTAACGAACATTCAGAATTTTGACAAAAAAAGCGAATGCGGGACGAAGCGAATAGAACTGGCCTGGAGCTATGTGCAGCATTAGAGGAAGGCCAATCATGACGGTGTTGCTGGGCAGATTAGAGAAAGGGGATGCTGCAGGTGGGAGGATAACCTGGTGGATACAGGTGGGGTGCAGCCAGGAGGGGATGAGTGGAGCTTTGGGGGGATACAGTGCTGGCATTGTGGGAATAGTGTAGAGCCGGACATCAGAGGAGAAAGTTTTCCCCGCCCTACCTTCCTACATTTTCAGCTGTTGGTGCGTGTGCGTTGGAAGTGTGCATTCAGGTATGTCATGGAGACGGGGGGTACGGAATTAAAAAAATAAAAAGAGGTAAAGAAGGTATATATATCAACTATGTGGGAAGTGAGTAGTTCAGTTAGGGGATGCAGTGTGGCAGGGGTCTTGGGTTCTTGAAGGCAGGAATGTTTAAGTAATTTAGGGGGTGGCGTGGAAAGGATTGGTCCCATCTCGGTATGGGTACCTTCCACTAAGGTAGTAATGGGCTATCGGTCATCTGGCTGCATCTGGTGATAACATGGAAGAAGTCTGTCCCTGAGCCGGTGGATCTGCAGCTAGGGGCCCAGGAGGCTTAAGTGGTTAGTGGTGCAGCCGATGCCATAGTATAACCAGCCTTCACCAACCTGAGACATAGTCGGACAGTTCTGGAAGATGTTGAATGTTTATTTATAATGTTTGGTTGTTAATAAAGTGGCCGTTGAGGCCATTTAAATTCTGAATCTTGTCTTTGTGTTCTTTAACCACTTCCCGACCGCCGTATACAAAATGACGGCCGGGAAGTGGCTTAGTTATCCTGACTGGACGTCATATGAAGCCGCATCGCGGCGATCGGTGATGTGGGAGGTCAGTCTGACCCCCCGCAATACCGATCTCGGTAAAGTGCTTCAATCCGAAGCACTTTACCATGTGATCAGCCGTGACCAATCATGGCTGGTCACAGTGTAACACAAAAAAGCTGTTTATCGGCTGCTCTCCTGACAGGGAGGGTTTGTGCTGATGATTTATCAGCACAGCCCCCCCTCGGATCGCCACCCTAGACCACCAGGGAGCCTGCCCAGGGACCACCAGGGATGTGCCCACCCAGGACCACCAGGGAGCCGACCAAGGACCACCAGGGAGCCGATCTGGACCACCAGGGAGACCCCCCTAGACCACCAGGTAAGAGACATAGTGCCCAATGTGGATGGCACTCAGTGCCACCTTCAGATGCCACCCTAGACTACCAGGGAATGAGCCCCTATCAGTATATATGCCCACCAGTACCCACAAGTGCCCTATCAGTGCTTACCAGTGCCCCTATCAATGCATACCAGTGCCACATATCAGTGCCCACCATTGCCACCTACCAGTGCCCACCTATCAGTGCCCCCTATCAGTGCCCAGTGCCGCCTATTAGTGCCAATCAGTGCTGTCTATGAGTGCCCATCAGTGCCGCTTAGCAGTGTCCGTCAGTGCTGCATATCAGTGCCCGTCAGTGCTGCTTATCAGTGCCGCCTAACAGTGCTCATCATTGCTGCATATAAGTGCCTCATCATCAGTGCCACCTCATCAGTGTCGCCTCATCAGTGCCAATCAGTACTGCCACATCAGTGCCCATCAGTGTAGCCTCATCAGTGCCCACCAGTGATGGAGAAAATTTACTTATTTACAAAGTTTTGTGACAAAAATAGAGATTTTTTTTCAAAATTTTCGGTCTTTTTTTATTTGTAGCGCAAAAAATAAAAACGCAGGGGTGATCAAATACCACCAAAAGAAAGCTCTATTTGTGGGAACAAAATGATAAAAAACCTGTTTGGGTACAGCGTTGCACGACCGCGCAATTGTCATTCAAAGCGCAACAGCACTGAAAACTGAAAATTGGTCAGGTAGTAAAGTGTTCTAAGTGCCTGGTATTGAAGTGGTTAAGGGGCTTTGCTCTAAGGGGGCATTTTGGGTTATGGAAGGGGTTTTGTGGGTAGGCAGGCATGAGCCATACACCAGTCATGCACATATCTACACTGCAGTAGCAATAGCTACATAGAGTAAGGGGCACTGTGTACTGGGAGCAGTACAGGTGACTTCCCATCTGCTGTTGGAATGAGAGAGTCAGGCTGAGTGTTTCTCCGCCAAAAAAAAATATTAAAACAGCCCCCCCATAATGGATGGTGGTAAAGGTATCACCAGCAGGTGGGGGTGTGCCACCCTGGAGATCGATTTGCCTTTCACCCCAGTTAGGGATGAGGTCCCAGGAACAATAACAATTACCTCAGTGTTTCTCCACCATTCAGGAGAAGACTTGCATTTTTATTAATCACTACAAGGTTTCCTCTGATTGGCCAACGTGGAGAGGCAGGAGGATAACATTTCCACCTCAGCCAATCAGAGGAAGCCTTGTATTTATTGATACAATACAGGGATGACTCTATTCAGTTCCAGCAGCAGATGGGAAGTTTCTGCTAATCCTAGTTGTGAAATGAAGTGTAACCCTAAGAATCAATAGAACCATCTGGGGCCTCATTTGGTTTAAATTCCTAAACTGAGAAAGGGCTACAAAAAGTTATAAGAGGCTCACACGTTGCCCAGGGAAGCGTCAGTTTGATATTCTGGCGTTATGGTATGCAATAGAATCCACAAGTATATAATGTTAAAGCCTACCGCCCAACTTTCTTAGATAAGAAAAGGACAATCCACAAGTATTTTTATCACTAATATTTGTTCTTTATGTAGCGCTACCCCTGTAGGCGCCGCTGGTATTTTGCCCATGTCTTCCCCACTTTTGCCCCGAAGCCAGACACAAGGTAGATTCACACAGCCAGGTGAACACAACTTCTGCTCACTGTCTTCAATGACCAGTCTAGGGTTTTCGTTGCTTTATTTTTGGAGAACTTGGATAGGGAAGGGGGATTTAGTGGGATACTCCAAAAAATAGAAATATTCACAGTTGTGGACATCTAACTGATCTCTTGGTTAAGTTCTGGTGAATACTTGCTGAGAGCAAGTAGCACAGGAGTGAGCAAAGTCCCTCAGTAGTAGTAGTAGCAGGGCAAAGCTCCTCAGGTACCAGCCAATTACGGCAGACTGTATTTTTCAGTCCAAAAGTAGTAGAACTGAGCGAAGTCCTATGGACACTAACCAGTGTTCCCTTATTCAGACCCTCAGCTGACTATATAGCACACCAGAAGGGGTTAAAAGCACAAGTCTGTAGATACTTTGGGTTGTCTGTACTCACAAAGTGTCCAGGGACAGCTGGTAACCTCCTTCCAACTTCCAAGCGGCACTCTAAACCAGTGATACCAGACCAGGTCTTGAATAGACAGCCCCTTCAGCCAGCTCTCTGTAGAACCAAGGTCACTCTTATTAAATTCAGGTCTCAGGTCGCCCACCTGAGGCAACATGGCAACAGGTGCCAGGGGAGGTAGCAGCTTCTCCACCAGCTGGTGCAATCCACTTCTGGGAAAGACTCAGAAGAACTCTGATGCTCTATGAATAAATACCCTCTCCCAGCATCCTCCAGGCCCAACCCAACTGGGATTGGCTGGAGCAGCATTAATATTCCTGTGTTCTGCATAGTGTCCACCTATACATCCAGAACCTTCCTAAGTTGCTTGGATACAGGGGAGCCCAGAGGCAGAACCAAACAGCAGCTGAGCGCACCGAGCAGGCTACACTAGCCAATCACAGATCTCTGTTAAGCAGATAGCCATTAAATTGACCTAGCTGTCCCTCTGTCACCAAACTAAAAACAGCCATTCTCAACCAGAGTTCTGTGGAGCCCTAAGGCTCCTTCAGAAATTGCTAGGGGTTCATTCAACTGCCACTAATTAACCTCCCATCTGATGGGGCCTGCATATTTCTGGGGCCAACACACTTTGCAGAGCAAGCAGCAACAATAATCTTTTTAGCAGTCTGTAAGGGTGGAATTTGAACCACTACTGTAAGGGGGGCATCCTTCCCACTGGCCACCACTGTAGGAAGCATTCTTCCCAAAAAACGTATTTTAGAAGGATGTGAGCAAGGTGCAACATGATTTCAAGTTAGGCAATAGCGATATATTGTAGAAAAATGAAACACAACTCAACTATGCCTGGCTCACCCATCCGAAGCCACTTACGAACTGTTACAGCGGTCTGTAGACTTGAAGATGCCAACAGCTGGCTGGTCAGCACCCAAAAGGGAAGGCTTCCTGAAGCCAGGAAGACATAGTCTCTGCACTGCCCCCCACGGAACCTTTCCCTATCCCTAAGCACTGTTCTTTCCAGAGGGGAAACTTGTCCCTATATTAGCCGCTCACATAAAGCGTGCCAAAACCAGGAGGTGGAGTCTTTAATAGACTTGTTAAAGGGGGCTCCCAGATTCCGATAAGCCCCCCCCCACAGTCCCCCACAACCACTGGTCACAGATGGTTGTGGGGGTGAGGCCCTTCTCCCTATTAACATGTGGACAAGGTGCTTTGGGATGGGGGAGGCAGAGCCCCAAAGCACCCACCCCCCATGTTGAGGGCATGTGGCCTGGTATGGTCGGGGGGGGGGTGCTCGCTAGTTCCCTCCTTTCCTGACCTGCCAGGCTGCATGCCCGGATAAGGGTCTGGTATGGATTTTTCGGGTGACCCCGTGGCATTTTTTTTTCATTTTCGTGTAGGGTTCCCCTCCAAATCTGGGGGGGGCATGCCATTTTTTCTTTCATTTTTCAATAGCTGGGTGCCGGCAATTGCAACCAAGAGACATTTAGTTTGCTTTTCTTTAGAACTGTAATTTTTGCTACAGTATGTTATATATACAGTATGCTACAGATGTGCCACTTTACAAGCACATTAAAGGGGCCCCCAGGCACTATATTGAAAGGATTTTTTCTTTTTTATTGTTGCACTTTAAGCATAATTAAAATCACTGCTCCTGGAAAAAAACAATAATTTTTAAAAATTTTTTGGCATTGATAAATGTCCACCAGGGCAGTACTCAGACCCCCATACCCCTTTTATTGCCAATTACTTGCATATAAGCCTTCAAAATGGGCACTTTTGAGTTTTCCTGTTCAGCTCCCATAGACTTCAATGGGGATCGCTGTTTGGGTCAGAACTTTCCCCCTGTTCGGGGGTTCCTGCTGCGAACCCAACAGGGGGGTGTCCAGCCCATGTCTATATGTGATATTAATTTGTGTTAAAATGTAATATTTTTTCCCAGGTGCTCTGGTTTTTAATCCGTGTTATGCTTTTATTTGTTCTAACAAAGTTGATTACTTTTTAATATTTTGGTACTTAACTATCTCAAGTAAAGTCTCAAGTGCATTTTTTTGTAAATTCTGTAGACAGTAATACAAATCTTCCAATGGTTCTTTCTAACTCTACCAAATCTAAGAAAAAAAAATTGCTTTAAAGCTGAGTTCCACTCAAAAGTGGAACTTCCACTTTAAGACCTCCTCCCCAGCTCCTGATGGTGAAATGGAGCTTTTGGGGAGGAGGGGGGGGGGGTGCGGATACCTGATTTTTACGGGTACTTCTGTTCCGGTCGCCTTAGGCGATCGGAAGTGGAAGGTCTCCTTCCCCCGCCCTCCCGAAGTCTTCTGGGACACAGGACAGGTCCTAGAAGACTTCGGGACCAATCACAAAGCGCCGCACCGATCGCAAATGCCTGTCACGGTCGGGTGCCCACAGTACCAATGACGGTGCCGCGGAGGGGAGGGGGAGAGATCCGAGGCTCATGCCGGCCGCATCACTGGAGCGGGAGAAAGGTAAGTTTCTGTTTATTAAAAGTCAGCGACTACACTTTTTGTAGCTGCTGACTTTTAATAAATGTAAAATACAGTGGAACTCCAAAATGAAAACCGCTTTTAAAGTCAATGGAAGATGCTCACCGGGACACAGTGTTGCCAACCTCCCGCAGTGTTTTTTACTGGCAAATCATGAAAAATCTTACTGGCAGAGCACATTTTTTACTGGCAACCTGAAAAATAACTGAACTCCTATTAAAAACTAAGACAGTTGATATTTAAACACAACATGGAAACACTGACAATACCCTTATCAAGTAGTTTGCCCAGTTTACACTTAATTTGTCATGCTGTGCTGACTTTTTATCAGACCCTGATATTTATAGACAGTTCTAAAAATCACTGATTTTTACAAACTGTCAGTAAATTTACTGGCGGTTGGCAACACTGCCGGGACAGGAAGTGACGGGGGGCCAACAAGGGCGCCTATGAGAGTTGCTAAGCCTCATCCACTCTATCCAACACTATAAAAAATGTAAATAAAAAAAATCTCTAATGACCAAGGGTACATTTAATCCAGCAATATGGGTAGATGTTGAATGCACTAAAGAACTTGTGCTCCTTTTTCTTGGCAATTTCTCTTGTGTCTTCACAAGTTTAGAAAATAAACTGCAAACGGCAAAATCACTTGTGGAACAAAACAGATTGTTAAAATGCCTCTTCCTTGTCTTTTATGTGGAACCAGAAAAATACAACAGAGAAATAGCAGGCTCAAGTGAATACTCATTTTATTTTATCTATTTAGCACTTTACATTTGGACAACTGAAATGAAACTTTTAATTGACAGAGACAACGTCGTTTTGTAATATTATCATTGTGGTTGTTTCTTTTTTTTCCTCTGTAGTGTGATTCCACTTTGAATGATTTTCGGGAATAAATGTAGCATAATTAAAATATAATTTGCTTAGCCAGTCATTTACTTGCTTTATCTGTCTGAAGGAAATCTTCATTGTCAAGGGGTTGCTGTCTGTGCATTTTGATTAAGGGCCCATTTACAAAGTTGCTTTTTAAAGTCCACATTACAACTCGCTAAAACGCATGTGTTGTGGTTCCCAATAATAGCTCCCTAGCTCAGTGCTGCAGTGTAGTGCGGTTTGTAGGATTCATTATGTCCATTTTTTTTTCCCCTGCGATTTAGTGCATTGGGAGGCCCATAGAAGTCATTGGCAGCGCATCGGAACATGCATTTTGCCTTGACAACAGGTAATAACAAGCCATGGTCGATGGTTGTTAATCATATGTACTCCAAATTGTGAAAAAAAGCATTGAAATGCTGCATCAAAGTGCATTAAAACTTCAAACACACAACGAAAGCGCACATTGACAAATTACAATGCATCTATATAAAGAGGAACATCAGTGCCTGAGTGTCTTCCTGCAGCCGCTACTTCTTACCGCTGTGCCGCCATCTTGGATATGGGAGCCAGCTGTGGCTTCCTGAGGAACCATGGCCGGCCTCCCACTGCGGATGTGCAAGCTTGTGCAGCACTTTGTGAACATTCTTGCAACCTCTTGGCCCCCCCCCCCAAAGAATTGAGCACCAGACGCCACTGCTCTTGGGACATGTGATGTGTCCTAGTAGGTTGCAGGAGGGAAGGGGATGGAGCAAGTAGTGTTGCCACCTCATCCCTTTAAACCCAAACACATATGAATTACACAGGTTCTGTGGCTGATTAAAGTGGTAATTAAACTCACATGATGTCTTATCTGCATTCAATTAGCCTCAGAACCTGTGGAATTAATTTGTGTTTTCGGGTTTAAAGGGATGAGGTGGCAACCAGAGGCGTAGCTAGAACCTTCAGGGCCCCGGTGCAAGAAATTACGAAGGGCCCCCCTGATCCCTGGCCAGGGCCCTTCCCTCCTCCCACTGATCATGGGGCCCTTTACTCCCATCGCAGGTCCCTATATTAAGTTCCCGCAGCGGCACCCTTTCACAAGTTCTGCAGCGGCCCCCTTACTGCCATCTTCTGGGCCTCCCCATGGTGGTGAAATGCCAGGGCCCAGTCACAATTGCAACCTTTGCAATCCTGATAGTTCCCTCACTGGTGTCAGTAGTTTTTAATTTTTATTTTAATTTTATTACACAGGGATCCTGGGAACAGCAGAAGACAAGTAACCTGGATAGGAGGGGCAGCGGGGGCAGCATATAGAGGAACCAATCTCCTCCATTAGGAGGAAAATGGAGGAGATTGGTTCCTCTAAATGCCACCCCCGCCATCCCTCCTATCCAGGTGTACAAGGGAGGCTTAATTTTATTTTTAATTTTTGATGACTGTGGTCACTCCCTTGATAGTCCTAACGTTTCCAACGTTAACACTGACCCGGGACCGTAAAGTGGTGGTACCCCTCCGGGTCTTCTACCGTCATTCCCCCGGCGACGTCTTGAACACTTTCCCACGGCGACGCCCTTGAATTATATCCCTGGACGCTACCCTCATTTCCCGGGGTACTAGTCACCCTCCTCCCTTCCCGGGACCGGTCCCTAGTCCCCCCGGGAAGCATTAAAGAACGTGGCCCCGGG
>BLSH010121848.1:1720581-1731937 GCA_018402905.1 Glandirana rugosa | reverse complement strand
TAACTAACCAAACGCGTTTTCAAGTAATCAGTGGACATTTAAATTTCTGATCGCTGAATAAATGTCATTGGTCCCAAAAAAAGTGTCAAAATGGTCCGACATGTCCCCCCCAATATCGCATTACCGCTAAAAATCGCAGATCGCTGCCCTTACTAGTAAAAAAAAAACAAAAAAAAAACCCCAGAAATGAATTCTCATCATCCGTAAACGCGGCCACTTTTGCGCAAACCAATCAATAAACACCAATTGCGATTTTTTTTTATCGCAAATATGAGGAATTATATAAATCGGCCAAAAACGGTGAAAAAAAATGTTTTTTTATATTTTTTTTGGATTTGAATTTTAGCAAAAAGTAAGAAATTTGGGTTTTTTTGCAAAATGGTCGCTCTTCTTTTGTTTATAGCAGCGATCAGAAATAACGCAGAGGTGATCAAATACCACCAAAAGAAAGCTCTATTTGTGGGAAAAAAAGGACGCAAATTTTGTTTGGGTGCAACGTCGCACGACCGCGCAATTGTCAGTTAAAGCGACGCAGCGCCGAATCGCAAAAAGTGCTCTGGTCCTAAAGTGCAAAATTCTTCCGGGGCTGAAGTGGTTAATGTGTGTCCTGGATTAAAGGGATGATGTGGCAACCCTAGTTGTATGTCATGTGCCAAACTGTTGTCATTTATACTGCAATTCAAGACTTATTCCATTGACAAATCGCTTTGGAAAAAAAAAAACACTGCAAATTTGCCCCAAACCTTTGCCTGAAATCCGTTCATGAATTCGCTATGGGGGGGGGAGGCAAGTTAACCATCTAGCGACTTTCCCTTTTCTCTCTCAGAAGTGCAGTTCTTCACAAGGACTCTAGTTTATAGGGGAAAAAACGGAAAATTTAGCCACTGAGACAGGCCTGCTAAGGCAGGGCCTTTCTGTAGCTTCTGTTCTACACAGCTTGAGGCAAAGAACGTTGTATGGGCCTTGACCCAGTAAGGTCATCATTTGTGAGTAATTCTGAGGCCTGACATCTGGTGTTGGCTTTGAGTAAAATCTCCAGGCCTTGACAGCCAAAACAGAGGCCTGTGTAAAATAATCCCTCAGCAAGGATCCTAGACATCAGTGAAAAGGCTAAATGGTCTTCTTTTTGTCTGAGTGTCCAAGCTTTATACCCTAGCCTCCTCGTAGTATAGAGTTCATGAAAGAAGCCTTTTCCCACAATGTACACACAGCTTACATTCTCACGACACGGAGCTATCTCTCTATCACCTGCAGACCTCAAGCCCATGATTTTTTTTTTTCTTCCTTCTTAAGAACGGCAGGGCAAAGGCTCTGATCTGGAAATTTGAAGGGCCTGCTGGCTATGGGTAACTTTTGCTTTTTAACAACCCACATAAAAATAATTGACTCAAGTCGTGCAGCTGATTGCCGAGCAGCTCTGTGCAGCGCAGGCAATTCAATCTCAATTTTACCTTTCCATCACAACCAAAAAAAATTGAATCGCAATGTTATTATTATTATACAGGGTTTATAGAGTGCCAGCAGTTTGCTCATCAGTTTGCAATATAAGTTATAGTCCCCGTATGTCCATCTTTTCAAGGTACTGTCCCTTTTTTGTAACCAAGTCCCTCTGTTCTTCAATCCCCCTTGGTTTCCCCTCTAATGCAGGGATATGCAATTAGTGGACCTCCAGCTGTTGCAGAACTACAAGTCCCATGAGGCATAGCAAGACTCTGACAGCCACAACCATGACACCCAGAGGCAGAGGCATGATGGGACTTGTAGTTTTGCAACAGCTGGAGGTCCGCTAATTGCTTATCCCTGGTCTAATGTATAGGCCTGTATGAAAAAAATATATTATTTAACTACTCTAAGTGTTATAATAACACCCATTCACGCATGAGTGTTTTATCACGCGATTCCCGAAGTATGACAACACTCAAAATGAAGAATCTTATTATTCTCAATGGGCCTGTTCACACCTGAGTGTTGTACTAGCTTGGACCAACGTAAGTAGGTATGTTCTATGCCTGTGGGATCCCTGGAGAAGCTGGAAATAACTCTTCCATCTGGGCCATGTACCAAGTGGCTGCTCTGTTGCATTGTGAACACAGGAGGTTCAGCTATTTGGAGAACATTTTCTCAAAGGAGGAGCAGTAAAAATAGACACTTGAGCCATGGTTTGCCCCCCCCCTCCCAACCACCATCATTAAAAAACAAGTAGGGCCAAAGCTCTTTTGGCCCTACTTCACCTAGGGATCACGGGAGTGCACTTAGTTCTGCACTCCTATGACCCATATTCAGCCAACAGTGGGCTAAAATCTGCTCTCGGTTGACATTACTTAGCCACTCCAGAATCTGGAGGGATCATGACTTTAATGTCAGGATCCACCCAGATGCCTGTGCAGCAGCTGGCTCAGCCTCTCAGCACGCTGCTGGGAGCCTGAGCCAGCCACTGCCACCCCCTCCACAGCCCTGAGCTCCAGTGAGTGCTGGAGGAGCAAAGCAGAGAAGCTTTCTGCTAACTGAAGACCAAGTACTGAGAGATCAGCAGCCTTTGATTGCTCAGTTCTTGGTGTAGAAGTGGCAGAGGACAGATGCTGCATCGGATCAATGCTGCATACACCTAGGTAATTATAAGTGTGTTTTTCTTTTTTCAAATCCTGAACTTCTCTTTTAACCTAGCACAACAACTGTAGCAAAAATGAAACCCTGTCTCATGATCAGTGTGCAGTACTGCCGCTAAACACAACCCAATCAAGTGAGTAGGGCTGCACTGCAACCACAAGCCAAACAATAGGCTCACAATTGCGGTGCAGTATTCCCATTCAAAAACCCATTCAGCTGTCAAAAAAAAGACAGGCATCAAGGGGTGGCAATATCACCTCCTGAATGCCGTTCGGCCATTCCTGTACCACTCTCTGAAAAGCAGTGCACCTCAGAACACTTTTCAAAGACTGGCTCAGGTGTAAACTAGGCTTTAATGTGGTGGCTTCATTCGTGTTTCTCTGTCCTAGGGTGACAACGTTCACTCACTGTACTCTATGGGGAAGCAGCATTGTCTCCCTAGAACAGTGGTTCTCAACTCCGGTCCTCGGGACCCACTAACAGGCCAGGTTTGCAGGATAACTGAAATGCATTCCAGGTGATATCATTTGCTGCTCAGTGATTGCAGTATTCTAGTCTGCATCTCCCCAATGTAATACTTAAAATCTGGCCTGTTGGTAGGTCCCAAGGACTGGAGTTGAGAACCACTGCCCTAGAACAAGAAGTGTTTTAGGACCATAGAACATCTCCCAATCGCCTCATCTCCATAATATAAGAGGAGGAGATCTGTGTCTGATTGGTGTAACAATGCAGAAAGTACAAGAATTTAGGAGCCCACTGGACTTCTGGCAGGATCACCATTTTTTTTTATATATCAAATAGATGTAAACCAAGAAAATGTCCTGTGCAATATAGGTGATCCCAGCAGTGGGTGATTGCTTTGGTTTTGCAGGCTTTAGTAACTTAAATCTGGCACTGGTCACAATGCAATCAAAAATAAATATAATTAATAATGCCCATAGACTTGTAAAATTATTGTTTTCATTCATATGAATTATTGCATTTTGTGTACTAAATAAACGTTACAAATTAATTCCCAGATCATCTCAACATACTAGCATATCCATGAGGTAATGAACAATTCCATATTCAGTGTTAAAATAGATTAAAGAGACTAACAATGACAGTGTTTGGCAAGGGATGTATTGTTGTGCCACATTGTGAGATTTTGAATGAAGTCACATGACCTGTGATGTGAGGCATGATGTCATGCAGTGATGACATTTGTGACCATTAACAATAATTAATAATAAGGAAGGTTAAATGCTTCCTAAAAGATACCTAAAGCAAAAGGGATGTTGCATAAAAAAACAAATATATATATATATATATATATATATATATATATAGATATATATATATATATCTATATATATAGTCAAAAGTATTGGAGCGCCTGCCTTTACACACACAGGAAGTTTAATGGCATCCCAGTCTTAGTCCGTAGGGTTCAATATTGAGTTGGCCCACCCTTTGCAGCTATAAAAGCTTCAACTCTTCTGGGAAGGCTGTCCGCAAGGTTTAGGAGTGTCTATGGGAATGTTTGACCATTCTTCCAGAAGAGCATTTGTGAGGTCAGGCACTGATGTGGATGAGAAGGCCTGGCTCGCAGTCTCCGCTCTAATTCATCCCAAAGGTGTTTTATGGGGTTGAGGTCAGGATGCTATGTACTGGTATGGTCATTGCACTGGTCCAAATCATTTGGTGGAGGGGAGATTATGGTGTGGGGTTGTTTTTTATGGGTGGGGCTTGGTACGGGTTAAGGCCTCATACACACAGACGTTTGTTAAAAAATAAACAAAACGTCGGGCCCGACGTCAAGGAAAAAAAATCTGCATTTTTCGGGGTTATGCATCGGCGTTAGTCAGCGTTAGTGAGCGTCGGTGTCAATAGGCGTTTTTTTTAAATAAATCCTCCCTCTGCTATTTTTCAACCTAAAAACGTCGGCATCAAAAAACGCCGGTTAACTCCGGTACGGTGTTAGTTGGCGTTAGTTGGCGTTAGTGAGTGTTTTGCGGCGTCGGCGTAAAAAAACAAAACGCCAAAACATTACAGCCTCAGAACGCGCTGGCCGTGGGTTCTAGTTTCAGCTCACTAACGCCAACGCCATCTACAGCTCAAAAACGTCGGCATTTTTATGGGGCCATTGACTAACATGGAGAGCTGCAAAAAACTCCAGAAAACGCCGGCGTTGAAAAAGTCCCTGTGTATGAGGCCTAAAGGTGCCGGTTAGCAGTGCCACCGGAGCGGTGTTCTGCGCTTCGGGAGCGCTGCCCCATTGTTTCCAATGGGCAGGGATGGTATAGGAGCGGTGAATACGCAGGAATATGCAGGACTTTTTTTAACCGTCCCGCAAGCGCACCGCCCCAGTGTGAAAGCACTCAGGCTTTCACACTGGGGTGCATTGGGGGGAGTTTTTCAGGCGCTTTTTAGTCGCAATTTTTAGCGCAAAAGTGCCTGAAAAATGCCTTGGTGTGAAAGGGGTCTTAAGGTGTCATTTTAGGCGAAATATAGAGGAACAAGAGACCAGCCAAGTACTAGAAACTACCCCACCGTCACTGCACCACCTTCATTTTTAATATATCTGTTCCTCTTTTTTGATAAACCCCTTTACAAAAAAGTAAATTTAAGAGGTAGATTTATTAAAACTGGAGCACTCAGAATCTGGTGCAGCTGTGCATGGCAGCCAATCAGCTTCTACCTTCAGCTTGTACAATTAAGCTCTGACAATAAAACCTGGAAACTGATTGGTTTCTATGCAGAGCTGCACCAGATTTTGCACTCTCCAGCTTTAGTAAATCAACCCCTCAGTGTTGCGTCTCTTTAAAAACGAGAGGACCTCACACTGCCGTAGCTGAATTAATATATTTTCTGCTATCAAAGCCATTTGCAAATTCCAAAAATAACACTCAGACACCCTCTACGCTCACTCCAACATTTTCAGTCCCAGCACTTCCCTGAACCACTTCCAGCTCTAGTCCTGTCCTAAATTCCCATTCATTAATATGGGCACTGCCGACGCTTCGAAAACTGCCAGCCATGATGGGACCCGAGAACGGTGCCAAATCCACTCTAATATTCCAGTTTGGAAGGCTTTCTCTTCTGGTGCCGCCAAAATGTCTACATTACCCGGATTAAAAGCATTAACTGGTTGTTGGAAGGAGAGGACGATCGGCAGCAGCGCACACATATTAGCCTGTTAACCCAAAATCGCACTTGTTTCACAATCCCGCTCCCTTTCCTAGTTTTCAATATCTATATACATGTCCGTTTGGGTGGCAAGACAATTTTTTACTGCCAAGAGCTAAGCGACATCCAAAGCAAATGCTACAGCTCCTCCAGTTGGCTGCCTTTTCCTTTTCTTAGCCCAGACGTCCGGAGGGGTGGGTAGGACTTAAATATTTCATGTGCGCGGCTGGCTGACCATTGCTTGACATCTTTCTTGAGCCACGAAAAATTAAAAAAACATGCATTCATTGGGTTTTTTGTTGAAGAAAAAAAATAAGGCAACTTTTAACAAAAAAAAAAAGATTTCATTCACTTTAAATATTTTTTTCGATTCAGATAGTGTAAATACCTGAGCTATTGATATTGGGCATAGTACAATATTACATACATTGCATTACATATCATCCAATACTTCCTTTACATATGTATTTAACCACTTTAAGACCGGGCCTTTTTTTGGAGTTCGGTGGTTACGAGTTAAAATCATTTTTTTTTTGCTATAAAATTATTTAGAACCCCCAAACATTATATATTTTTTTCTAACACCCTAGAGAATAAAATGGCGGCCATTGCAAAACTGTATGTCACACCGTATTTACGCAACGGTCCTACAAGCGTGATTTTTTAAAAAAAAAAATTCAGTTTTTGAGTTAAAAAAATTAGACAACAGTAAAGTTAGGCCAATTTTTTTCCATATTGTGAAAGATAATGTTACGTCGAGTAAAATGATACCCAACATGTCATGCTTCAAAATTGCATCCGCTCTCGGAATGGCGATAAACTTTTCAACATAAAAATCTCCACTGGCGACATTAAAAAAATTCTACAGGTTAGCAGTTTTGAGTTACAGAGGAGGTCTGGTAGTAGAATTATTGCTCTCACTCTAACGATTACGGTGATACCTCACATGTGTGGTTTGCACACCGTTTTCATACGTGGGCGGGACTTACGTATGCGTTTGCTTCTGCGCGTGAGCTCGCAAGGACAGTGCGCCTTAATTTTTTTTTTTTAATTATTTATTTTACTTTTTAATTTTTATTTTTACACCGTTCTTTTTTTAAAAAAAAATTGATCACTTTTATTCCTATTACAAGAAATGTAAACATTCCTTGTAATAGAAAAAAGCATGCCAGGACCTCCTAAATATGAGATCTGGGGGTCAAAAAGACCTCAAATCTCATATTTACACTTAAATGCAAAAAAAAAAAAAAAAAAAGAAAGCTCACGGACACTGGGGGGAGGGGGGGGGATACTATCGATCATCTCCGCCACTGCTGGCGGGTCCGGTAAGCGGTGGAGATGACCGGAAAGCAGCGGGAGGGGAGGGCACCTCTCCCGCTGCTGATAAAAATGATCTTGCGGCGAATCAACCGCTAAGACCATTTTTATCAGACGCGGAATCGGCTGCTGAAAAAATAGATACCGGGGTTATGGTGGCTATCTGCTACCATAACAACGGTATTCCTCCTCAAACGGCCGCCGTCATATGACAGCGGGCGGTCTTGAAGTGTATATAGTTGATTGGTTTGTTTCAAAGTACAGTATATCAATAACCTAATATTTTAGGTAAGATTTTATTGCTATCCTTGTCCCTACCAGGAAGATTCAACCTCTCAGTTTATCCTGGTGGCCATCGTTACTAGGACAGAAAGTGAGGGGATTTCCAAAAAATGAAAGACCATCATTAAAATGTTGATGGCTATCATTGGAACAGGAATAGAGGGCCGATCGTCCAGTATAACTATCTAAGCAGGAACTCTCCCTCACTGGGAAGAAATTGTCTCTGACTTCCTGATGGGTCTCCAAGACAGTAAGGCTAATTTTAGACTTGTGTCTGTAGACCCCAGCTAATCCCTGGGAAGAGGGTGCCTAGAAGGTGACTGGAGAGGTGATAAATGTTTGGGAGGCCTGCTCATACTCTTATCCTGGGGCTGCTCCCCTTGGGATATAGCCTGTGTACTAGAGTTGCTGTTTGAGCCTCAGCAGGCACTGGGCTGAGGGCCTGGAGAAGCTAGGGGTCTGGTCTGATGAAGGATCTTTCGCTCCCTTACTGAAGAGTGTTGCGTGGAAGCTGGCTGTCAGCAGCTGTCCTAGGACATTGTAAGACCTGGCATGTGATAGAGGCAATTGAGTCCAAGAGGTTACTGGATGGACTGGGTTTGCTCTTACAGAAACCTAGAATTACTGGACATTCCCTATTACCTCCAGCCAAGGCTATTTGAAGAGGACTCTGTAAGAAGTTTGTCCTCCTGTTAATGTCTGCTATTGTTTGGAGTATCCTGAACAGTGGCGGCTGGTGAAATTTTGGGATGGGGGGGTCACCAGAGTACGCCCTTCCTTTTTGACCCCTCCTACTTCTCATAAGCCCCACCCCATATGGATTTCACTCATTGTGTCAGGAGTATACATCCCAGCATCACCAGATAGGGTATACAGCATCACCAGATAGGATATACAGCATCAGCAGATAGGGTATACAGAGGTATACAGCATCAGCAGATAGGGTATACACCATCACCAGATAGGGTATACAGGGGTATACAGCATCACCAGATAGGGTATACAGGGGTATACAGCATCACAGATAGGTTATACAGCATCACCAGTTAGGGTATACAGAGGTATACAGCATCACCAGATTGGGTATACAGGGGTATACAGCATCGCCAGATAGGGTATACAGGGGTATACAGCATCACCAGATAGGGTATGCAGGGGTATACAGCATCACAGATAGGGTATACAGCAGCACCATATAGGGTATACAGGGGTATACAGCATCGCCGGATTGGGTATACAGGGGTATACAGCATCGCCAGATAGGGTATACAGGGGTATACAGCATCACCAGATAGGGTATGCAGGGGTATACAGCATCACCAGGTAGGGTATACAGCAGCACTCCCCCCCCCAGGGCTTGTGGTACTGACAGCACCCCCCCTTCTCAGAGGGCAGTGGGGACAAAGTCCCGCACTTACCCCATCTAGGAGATGGACAGTGGTGTCTGGCTAGCGAGAGCGTGCTTTGCTTCGGCGGCTTTCCCCTCATCTTCCGAGAAAGGCGTCCACTTCTCAGCCAATCGGGAAACCGGTAACATACCCACACTTCCTGATTGGCGGAGAGGCGATTCAGTGTTAGAAAAGTAAATATTCATTTGATTTTCTAACACACGTGAGTGGGATTGCGAGTGCAATGCTCTGCGTTCCGAGCCACTCTATTTTGAAGCCTATTAGAGCCTATGGCTCTAATTAGGTGCTTCAAAGAAACCACCCTCCGCCACTGTAATTCATGCAGCCGGCGTCCTGAAAGGGGCGGACGCATGAACTAGGGGGTGGCCGCGGCGGCCATGGATAGATGCATGCTATGCATGAATCTATCCATTTAGCATATAGGGGGTGACATGATAGAGGGGGCGGCGCCCGTACACCCTTAATGGTTAGGCCCGCCCCTTATTCTGAACCTTTAAATCAATTCCTGTTCAAGTTTATGCAAATAAAATCCACAAAAAGACATCCCCTAGAATAAGCCTGTGTTGTCAGTGTGCTTGAATCTGTGTCTGTGCCAAGCAACCTCTGTACTAGCAAGGGTGACCTGGGCATTTGTGTGGCATTTGTTGCACTTCCCTATTTACTTAATCGTGTTGCCTTTGACAGGCTTACAGTCCTCTGAATGCAACAAGAGTGGCAATTGTGCTGCAGTGCAAAGAAAAGAATTCCAACCACGACATGTAAACACCCCCCGTTTATTGCCTTTGAAGCTTAAGGGGGGCACCCCGTAATCGCAAGTTTAAATGAGCCCTAAATAAAAGGAAACCACCCCATCAGGGATACAGACAAAACAAAAACTGATAGAGGTTCTAACCATTCCTTACTCTATTTAAAAAAAATATATGGCTATTGATACATTTTAAACAGCCTGCTGTGTGCACTAATGGGAAGTATGGCGATGTACTTAGGTAGATTTACAAGAATCAGAAATCTCAAAGGACTATAGTATATAGTAGACTAAAAAACAAGAAGTAGGCAGGGCACTGGCATAGAGCCAGAGGTGATGAAAAGTGCTGCTGCCCCTCTTGGGCTAGACAACCATGTAACACAAAAGTCTTTTAACAGGTAAAACATTCAGTATGAGTGTTTCAAATGGATTGTTAGCTGGTGTATTGGACTTTGTAGTTTATTTTTGGACCATTAAAAGTCAGCTATTATTCATTGCAGCAATCACTGCTATCCAGGTCTAGAGGTTGCTGTTGCCCATCCATTAGGGATGGGCTTAACGACCCCCTGTTCAGTTCGCACCAGAACTTTCGAACATCGGGAACGTTCTGAACCGAATAACGAACCCCATTGAAGTCTAAATCAAAAGTGTCTATTTTGAAGGCTTATATGCAAGTAATTGGGCATACAATGGTTATGGGGGTCCAGGTACTGCCCTGGGGGACATGTATCAATGAAAAAAAGTTTGTAAAAAAACTCATTTTTTTAAATGAGCAGTGATTTATTGATGCTTAAAGTGAAGGCATAAAACTGAAAAATTATTTTCAATATAGTGCTTGGGGGGTCCCCTTAGTCTACCTGTAAAGTGGCACACCTGTACCGTGTATAGATCTGCTGCAGCAATAATTGCATTTATAAAGCCAAAAAATTGCATTTTCCCTGCAAGCTTCCTTTATTTTGTAAGCAATAGCTGGGGAGCCGGTCTGTATGATGAGGTCACAATATAGTGCAATGGGAACAAGATTAGAGATGTTTTGGATCAATTCTGGTATCTCTTTCACAGACTTTGGATAGAATTAACGGGTGCGGAAAAATTAGGCTTTGGGTGTGGGTGGCGCCTTCACACCGTAACCCTATAAGAGATACTCTTGATGAAAGCAAGAATTGGCCTTGCTGTGAAAAATTGCAATGATATGCACCTGTCAAACAGGTGCAGAAATATTGTTTTTTGGGTGTCGGTGGCGCCTTCCCACTGTAACCCTATAGAGCAGTGTTTCTTCTGGGAACCCTTGGCAAAAAGTCTGAGATCTCGGGGAACCCCTGAAAAAAAAAATTAGATCTACAGCTCACGGGATATTGAATCTGATCAGCGAGCTGTAGATATAACAGCAATAAAGGATCTGTATTAAATAATATAATACATAGAAAAAACTTGCCTCCTTAATGTGGAACTTGAACTTGCTTTTTTTTGTACCGATGCTCAATTCTGGGTCGAACTTCAGATAAGCGCAAACAAATTTCATTTTCATTAAATAGTTTTGTTCCTTGCTCAGAGCCCCCTTTACAGCAGGTGTCCCCACTCAGAGTCCCCTTTTACAGCAGGTGCCCCCACTCAGAGCCCCCTTTACAGCAGGTGTCCCCACTCAGAGCCCCCTTTACAGCAGATGTCCCCACTCAGAGCCCCCTTTACAGCAGATGTCCCCACTCAAAGCCCCCTTTACAACAGGTGTCCCCACTCAAAGCCCCCTTTACAACAGGTGTCCCCACTCAGAGCCCCCTTTACAGCAGATGTCCCCACTCAAAGCCCCCTTTACAACAGGTGTCCCCAC
>BLSH010121848.1:1677738-1689779 GCA_018402905.1 Glandirana rugosa | reverse complement strand
ATGAAGAGCTAAAGGGGAATTTTTTTTTTTTTTGCATTGCATTGCATTTAAGTGTAAATGTGAGATCTGGAGTCTTTTTGACCCCAGATCTAGATCCTGTCATGTTTTTTTTCTATTACAAGGGATGTTTACATTCCTTGCTACAGGAATAAAAGTGACCCAAAAGAAACTCTTTAAATGAACAGTGCAAAAATAAAAAAAATAACAAGTAAAATAAATAAGAAAAAAAAAAATGAAAGAGCCCCGTCCCGTCGAGCTCGCACGCAGAAGCGAACGCATACGTAAGTCACACCCACATATTAAAATGGTGTTAAAACCACATATGTGAGGTATCGCCACGATCGTTAGAGTGAGAGCAATTATTCTAGCACTAGACCTCCTCTGTAACTCAAAGCTGGTAACCTGTAGAAGTTTTTAAACGTTGCCAATGGAGATTTTTTAAGTGCCAAAGTTTGTCGCCATTCCACGAGTGTGCACAATTTTGAAGCATGACATGTTGGGTATCAATTTACTCGGCGTAACTTAAGCTTTAACGATATAGAAAAAAATTGGGCTAACTTTACTGTTTTCTTACTTTTTAATTTTAAAAAAATATATTTTTTCCCAAAAATATTGCGTTTGTAAGACCACTGCGCAAATACGGTGTGACATAAAGTATTGCAACGACCGCCATTTTATTCTCTAGGGTGTTAGAAAAAAAAAATATATATATAATGTTTGGGGGTTCTAAGTAATTTTCTAGCAAAAAAAAACAAGTTTGAAAAATAGGCCCGGTCCTTAAGTGGTTAACAAATGTCAATTTTTATTGTACAAAATGTATAACACCAAAGGCATACAAGCTTAAAATAAATCCACAAATAATTGTTACAAAAAGTCTCTACTATGATACTGGAAGACCATAATTGTAAGATGCTGCCGTCCTGTGAAGTAAATTGCAGCAGCAATATAAACCAAGCAAAGCATGCTGTGCCGCTGATGGAGGGGCGCGGTCAGGGTGTGGTTTTGTGCCGGCTCCCTACAAGGATTTGAGTCTGGCTGCCGGCCCGTCCACAGTCTCCTAAACAAATGAAAGCATTGCCGCGGCTTCAGCGGCGAGTCACCATGGTCACCGTAGGAAAAAGGAATATGTCCAGCCAGGTGCCAGCCCAGACACCTCCAGTAAATAAGCGGCACCGGCCTGAGTGACACTCCTAACCCCTAAGGCTACTTTCACACTGGGGCGGGCGGGTGGTAGCAGTAAAGCGCCGCTAGTTTCAGCGGCAATTTTCCGCTGTTATAGCGGCGCTATGTCGCTGCTATGCAGGCGGGAGTGTGGCACTTTTAACCCCCCACAAGGGGTTAAAAAGGGGTTAATAGTGCCAGTGCCTGCGCTTCCGAGGCGGTGTGCAGCCGCTACAGAAGAGCTTGCCATTGATTTCAATGGCAGGAGCGGTGGAAGAGCGGTGTAAACACAGCTCACCGCACCATCCCAAAGATGCTGTTTGCAGGACTTTTTGTAACGTCCTGCAAGTGTACCGCTCCAGCACTCAGCCTTTCACACTGGGATGGATGGGGAAGGGGTTCAGGCGCTATAAGGGCGCTATTTTTAACCCAAAAGTGCCTGAAAAATGCCCCAGTGGGCGCCGTCCTGACTCCCCCCCCCCAATGTGTGCCACCCGGGGTGGACCGCCCCCCATTGGTACGCCACTGAGAGGAGGGAAGCTAGCAGCACTGTGGGTGGGAGGCGCAACATGGGGGAAGCCCGAGCAGTAAGGGTAATTGGCACCACATGTAGTGATTAATATGTGCCCAAGGACACCTTGCACACCCCCTGCAGACGCCTATGGAGTGTTGTCAAATTCACATGGGCCCAGATGCCTATTTTTACCACCCCCAGTCACCCACCTAAATATAACATTACATGCCACTAATGTGATGTATTACGCCATGGCTGGGCCATTTTAATTAGGCTTGCAGAGTTTGACAGGCATCAACATCGCCAGTCAAACTCGCCCATTGAGGTCAATCGGAGTGTACTGCGAACGTTTGGCTCAGGGTGTGACGTGGTATTTCAATACAAATTCTCCCTTGGGATTAAAAAAAAAAAAACAGACGTTGAGGGGGCGGCGGGATCACCTCCTGAACTCCGGGCAGCCACTGCTATACCCCCTTCTGAAAAGCATTCCACTGGTAGGTACTGCTGCCTATGTGGAAGAGCGTTATAAGGGGAAGTGCCTGACCAAGGGCCATCATTGCAGGATCACCGGGGATTCATTTATTGAAAAAAATATTTATATTAATATCGGCTTATAAGAAGAAAAATGTCACGTTCCCCCCAAAAAAAGACAAAAAACATAATTAAAGAAAATTTTCTTGCATTGTGTGCAGTCTGAAAAAAAAAAAACCTTTTCTGGTAACAGCCGATGGCGTGAGCAGCAACAAAAGAGAAATTGGAAGAAAAATGGGCCGGGACTTTGTTCCTAGTCACATTTTGATGGCTGAAAGATTGACAAAATAATTTGTACCCGTCGATTCCTTTGGAAAAAAAAAAAAAAATTTACAATGGATTTGCCGAGCACATTTTTAATTTTAATCAGCAATGAAAAAATGACAATACGGATCAAAACAAAACATCAGCCTGTAAAGTGGGCTTTGCAGATTGTGTCAGGCGGACTCCATTAGAGAGTGGTAGGTATTGGCGCATCAATCACCATCTTCGAAACTTGCAACATCTCTGAAATTTAATTAGACATCCAGATTTCTTCACCAACAATTTGCAAAAAAAAAAAAAAAAAAAAAGCTGTCACTTTCCAAAAGATGCAAAGTGCGAGAAAATAAAGTCTAAACCTGTTTATGTAAATTTGCCCCGAGTTGCCACTGACCACTTAGCTGAAGAATTAAGCGGCAATTTGGAGAGTAAAACGACTTAATCCCACACAACGCATTTTTATTCCCCTCTTTTATATTCACCAGCATTGCCGCGAAGGATAATGGGGCTGGGGTTAACAACACTAAATCACAAACAAGGCAGCTTGGCATAAAAAGGCCATTGTCAAACTTTTTTTTTTTTTTTTTTTTCGCAAGAAGGCTGAAAAACTTGTGTGAAATAGTTTGGATGCAGTGAAATTATATATACATCACAAAGAAAAGTGAACAAAGGCAAATGGACTGATTTAAAATGGTGGGTATTAGATAAATATGGCGCTAGTTCAAAAGGTCAAAATGCACCTTCATCCCTTAAAAATACATTGAATTCAATAGAGAAGAAGTGGGATTTTGATGGCGCCAACCAAGAAGAACAACAATAATTATATAAAATTACAATATTTCATTGATAAAAATATTTAAAAATAAAAGGAAGATTTTGTCATAATGTTGTCTTCCACGTGATAACGCATTAAAATATTACCACAGTACGCAATCACATTAAGTAATAGAAACAGCGGAACTTTGTCTGTAAGTGCCTGTAAGTTCTACATGTTTCGCAAGGAGCTTCGTCAGGAACTGCGTGGCTTACAAAGATTCTGGCGTTTAATGGTAATGGGGAAATCTCCTGTCGTGATGAAGAGAGTTCCAAAGGGGAGAAGTCAAGGCTCAAGTAAAGAGGACTGCAGCCTACCATGAGGATTTCCCACTACAGGTGATAGCAAAATGGGAGCGAGATGTGGGTGCACTTGAGGAGGAGCATTGGGAGGAAGTGCTACAGGCAGTGCAGATGTGTTCCTTGAATGTGGCGAAAAAGGCTGTCCCAACCTTATATAGTATTGAGAGTGCACCTTACACCAGCTAGACTTTTCACCATAGGGGTGGGGGATGACTCAAAATGCCCTAGATCATGCAGACTTGATCCATCTTGTATGGCGTTGCCCCAAATGACGGAGAAAACACCACACAGTTCCTGCGCTTGGATGTATAAACCAATAGGGTAGGCCTGACCAGAGATGCAGTTCTTTATATATATGCAATTTCCACTCTTTTATGTGCACTAGAAGATCTTGCTGCCCTCCTCAGGACCATGGGAATCCGAAAACACTAGAGAGGAATACAAAAGAGAGAGGGGCGCACCGACCTTGTGCAACACCATAAAACCATTTATTTAAAAATTAAAATTCAGCATAAAATATACTCACAAGCGGAGCAGTGTCAAAGGCATGTAAGTAATATACAGTGACATCAGTCTATCACCACCACAGCTATGGAAGATCCAGATGGCATCATTCGCAAGGCTAACGCGTTTCCAGGGTGAACCCTCTTCTTCAGAGCCCCAAATGACACCACTATTGGGCAGGGCTGCTACACACTGTTAATAGAGTGTTTTAGGTTACCATACCAACTGACCCTAAACATTGTATCCTAGGTATCCTGGACAACCTACCTATAGATGAGGCCCCCAAGCAAGCCATTTCCAGGGCCCTCTTTCAGGCCCGCCTCCTCGCCCTTAGGCACTGGAAGGACACGCCCCCCCCTACTATCAAGGAATGGATTGCCCAAATGGGAGACACCCTGCGCCTAAAAAAGTACATTTACCAGCATAGGGGGAGCCCCACTAAATTCGAAAAACTGTGGTCTTCTTGGTTGGACACCCCTGGCCTCTCACCAGTGGAATTGATATGGGACAAACTACTGCTCTAGCAGTGATTTATCGGGGGGGAAACAGCAGAAAGCATGCCTGTGCTGAGAGTACACAATGTATTGCCCTCGCAGGCGACAGGGCATTGGGTGATGGACGGTAAGGATACACATGGTATTTATTTGTATATTGTCCTGATGGTGAACTGCGCTGTGGGTGGCTATGTTTTATACTGTGGTGACTAAATGTGAGATACATGTGTAAACTGTTGTCATGATGCCTGACTGTTATCAATAAAATCCTTTCTGATTAAAAAAAAAAGAAAAAAAAAAAGAGGACTGCAGAGTGGATCAACCCAAAAAAAGGAGAAGAAGGGTATAATATATAAAGTCCCTCTATATCAGTGGTTCTCAACTCCGGTCCTCGGGACCCCCTAACAGGCCAGGTTTGCAGGATAACTGAAATGCACCATATGTGATATCATTTGCTGCTCAGTGACTGCAGTATTCTAGTCTGCATCTCCCCAAGGTAATACTGAAAATCTGGCCTGTTGGTGGGTCCCGAGGACAGGAGTTGAGAACCACTGCTCTATATTTTCATTGGGAGTAGTGGCTGGCAATCTATAAATCCAAAGTTAGACTGTAGTCCATGCTCCAAATGCTATAAAAGTAGTGGCACAGATGGTCAGTGAATTTGGATAATTGAAACCCAAAGAGGGAGGCAACAGTCTCCCACCAGCGATATAGAGGGAAAAGCCCTGAAGTTCCACTTTCACTGGAACAAGGAAGAGCCTGGCATTACCCCACATCCAAAAGCAGGCAAAGTTCCACTGTTTCTGTTACTTAATGTGATTGTTTACTGTGGTAATGTTTTAATGTGTTATCACGCGGAAGACATTATGACAAAATCTTCCTTTTATTTTTAAATATTTGTATGAATAAAATATTGTAATTTTATATAATTATTGTAGTTCTTCTTAATTGGCGCCATCAAAATCCCACTTCTTCTCTATTGAATTCAATGATTTAATATGGTGATAAAGACATTGCAAAGTGGGGTCTAACTGGGCATTTAGGCTGGGTGCTCTGGGGGGAGGTTCAGACCCCCTAACCCACCCCCCCCCCTTATTTACGCCCCTGCAGCTGAGATGAGAGAGTATGCCTCAATTTAAGTAAGTAGCGTTAGGGGAGGGCACCATCATCCATAATTAGTCAATAGAAGCAAAACGGAAGCCTAGGGCTGCCCCAACAAACAGCCCCTGACAAGTGAAAAAATGGCATGGCCTATCTCGTTACCCAAAGATCAGACAGTGTTTAAATATAAAATGTAACAGTTTATTGAATAAGACATAAAAAGACAACAAATAAGTTAAAAACACCTGTTACAGCCATATATGTACATCTCTGAATTTTCCAATAGTCCCCAGCTGAGGCTGGTGATGTTTGGATATGACAAGCCTTGATGGGGTTCTCTACATGTCTCGCAGACTAGGCTGCTTCTTCAGGAGTATTCAGTCATTGTCATCTAGGAGAACAAAGATAATGATGGTAATAAGCTGTAATATATACTATAAATATACAAAAACGATTAACTCAGTCATGGTTAAAGTAATAAGTAAATATGGCCATGGGAATATTTCATTTGAACATGTTGCTTACCCAAATTGGTAGCCGGTGAAGTTTGCAGTGGAAAAGGAGACATCCAAAGGTATTTCCCCCCCACGGCGGACAAGGGGGATCACAAAGGCGCAGGTATCTAAGGTACTAAAAGTATATAAGAAAAAGTAAAAAATAATGTAAGATCCAGAGGTCTGTCTGGAACTAGAGAAGAGAACCACATGGAAGATACGAGTAGGAAGTAAGCAGGAATGATGAGAAGTGAAAAATGAGAGGGGGGGGGGGGAGAGGATCTTTACCAGCCTGCCCCAATTTATGCACCAACTCTAAATAATTAAAGTATAAATAGTTGATAGAATGAAAGATATATTACTTAATACTTTCGATAAAATCAATTTTAAACAATAAGAAAACATGGCATACAGTAAATCAAAGACTAAAAAACACAAGGGGCACAGTGGGTGTGGGAAGGGGGGGGGGGGGTAGGAGGGCACAGTATGGGGGGATCAGGAGGGTACAATACTGGGATCAGAAGGGCACAGTAAAGGTTCTGGGATGCTGCCCAGGACACAGCCATCCCAGGAACCTTGACTGTCACCAAAAATCCGGGACAGTTAGCAAGTATAATGTAATGCAAGATAATCATGGGGCCCCCATGCACCTGGGGCTCCTGTGCAGCACCAAGGGGTGGCCATGCATTAAGACAGTCCTGACTATCACTGGGTCTTACCTCAAATGAGAGCCAGAAAGCATCAGAGATACGCTGTACTCATATATAAGAAACTCTGTAGCCACAGATGTGGTGTATACCAGGCATGTATGAGGTGTCAGTGACAGAAAGAAATCGCAGCCACAAAAAGGTAATCTATTAAAAACAACAGTGACAGACGTCAAAATAAAATAATCCCAAATAAACAGATAGTCGTCAATGTCCAAGGTGACTAACCAAATGGACGTAGTCCATAAATGCATACAGTATATTCATAAGACCCAAGGAGTATTGATTACACAATCCAAATGGGAGATAGTATATTAGTCCCAGCAATCGATATCAGGTAGCAGGAAAGTCTAGATGGTTAAACAGCAAGATATACTGTAAACATGGAAAGCAAATTCCTTCTTTTATACAGCCAGAACATGAAAGGAAAAGGAGCAAAGCAATTGAGTGTGATATGAGAAAACGCACCTATGTAGTAAAAGAGACTAATATGACCAACAAGTTCCCATGCCTCATGAGAGGCATATAATGGTGTCACCGCAAAGAAATGGCGTGTGTATGTCAGAATATATGGTGGTATCACAGCTCCTCCTACCACCTCCCGTCCCCATGTCAGGGGGAGCCGTGACGTGACGATGGCCACCAGACTGAGGGGAAATCTCTGGATTGAAGGTTAAGTTTGCTGCAAAAGCTGTATTTGTTACGTTACCTTTGGCCAGTGGTCTTCAAACTGCAGCCCAGGGGCCGGATGTGGCCCTTTGCTTGCATTTCTCTGGTCCTTGGGGCACTATGCCACCAACTTACAGCAATGATGGGGCACCATTCCCCCTACTGACACCATCAATGGGACACTATTCTTCCCATTGATATTAACAATGGGGCATTATTCCCCCCCATTAAAATCAATGATGGGGCATGGATGCCGGGCCATTTTCTACTCCCACTGCCCACAGTCTTGCCCCCCTAAAGAATGAAGGACAGTAAAATGGCCCTTTGATTAGAAAGTTTGAAGACCCTTGCCTTATTTATTTATTTCAGATACTTATATAGCGCTGTCAATTTACGCAGCGCTTTACATATACATTGTACATTCACATCAGGAGCTTACAATCTAAGGTCTCTAACTCACATTCATACATATACTAGGGCCAATTTAGACAGGATCCAATTAACTTACCAGCATGTCTTTGGAGTCTGGGAGGAAACCGGAGTACCCGGAGGAAACCCATGCAGGCACAGGGAGATCATGCAAACTCCAGGCAGGTAGTGTCATTAGGCTATTCATGTTCATCTTGCTGGAGCTCTTATAGCTGCAAAGCAATTGAATTTATACAAACACATATCCAGTTACCAGAACGAATCTCTATGTTGATATGTTAAACACAACAGTGTGGTTTAATGATATCTACACTTAATCATTGTACAATCTGGAAACAAGTTGATGCCTATTGGTGAACATTAGAATGTAAATTGCATCTAGGTTATATTTTGTCTTTAGCATGATATGCAAACCACAAACCTCTGGTCCCCATGAACTGTAAAACTGCCGTGTACATTAAATAAAAAAATCTATTTAAACGAGCAGAAACCACAAGGCACGGCCGTATTGACTGGAAGCGCTTCTGTATGATGTGATCTTTGGTGCATTCCTATTTTCAGCCATAAAATTGACAAATCAATACTAATGTCTGAAGTAAAATTACTCATAAACAAGCAACGGACGGTGCATATTTCTAGATAAAGGTTTAACTGGCTCGGTCATAAGGAAAGTCGTTTCCACCTTTTATCTGAGTAGGCAAACAAAGGACGTACCGCCGCTACTGTGACCATTGCTGTTCAGTTTACAGTAGTTACCAAAGGGTGGCTTTATAACGGGAAATTAATTATGCTCACAAATCTAAGTCCATAAGCAAAGCTGTGAAGGCCCTTCCACATCGTGCACGATGACTGGCATTTTTCTGCCAATGCCAGTCACTGCAAGAACACAAAGTTGGGATGAGCGGAACTGCTTGGGGTTTGGATTGAGTTGGGTTCAGCAATCTTCAAAGAGGTTCGGATGCTGAATCCAAACCCCACTGAAATCAATAGGAGCCAAATCTGTCAAAATGTCCATTTTTTGGGTTAATAGGCAAGGGGTTTGTCAAAAAAATAGCAGTGGAGGTTGGGGACACCACTTCCCTTGTCAGGGGATCAGGGGCGTATCATGAAATTAGTGGGCCCGTGTGTAAGCCCACACCGCACCGATCATCCCCAGCTGTCAACCAGGGAGAGATCATCCTTAGGTGCAGTGTAGGTCAGAGCACAGTGGGCTCCCCACCCCTCAGGGCCCGTGTTCAGTGAACACCCTGCACCTATGGATGATACACCACTGCAGGGGATAAAGAGACCTGGCACATTTGCCGAAATCCAGCATGGCCGTGCTCACTTGCGCAGGAATACGTGCAAATGTAATACCATTGATCCAGCACACACTCGTGCATGCCGGTGCATGCGGCACACGATAGTTCCTGGTGCCTTCTGGCCTTTATAAGGATGACAGGTGCTCTCAGACTTTGCTGATTGATCTCCAGCTTTCAGTCACCCGTGTTTCTATGTGCTCAGTATTTCTAGATTTCCTGTTACTGACCCAGCTTGCTTCTGGACTTATCCCTTGCTTCTCTCCTGGTTCTGGGTTCAGCAAACTTCAAAGAGGTTCGGATGTTGAATCCAAACCCCATTGAAATCAATAGGAGCCAAATCTGTCAAAATGTCCATTTTCTGGGTTAATAGGCAAGGGGTTTGTAAAAAAAATAGCAGTGGAGGTTGGGGACACCACCGCACTTTTCAGGGGATAAGCCAGAGAAAGAAGGCAAAGAGACCTGGCACATTTGCCAAAATCCAGCATGGCCGTGCTCACTTGCGCATGAATACTTGCAAACATAATGGCATTGATCCGGCACACACTCGTGCATGCCGGTGCATGCCGAACATGATAGTTCCTGGTGCCTTCTGCCCTTTATAAGGATGACAGATTCTTTAAGACTTTGCTGATTGATCTTCAGCTTCCTGTAACCCGTGTTCCTGTGTGCTCAGTACTTCTGGAGTTCCTGTTATGGACCCAGCTTACTTCTGGATTTATCCCTTGCTTCATTCCTGGCTCTGACCTTGGCTTTCTCCACAGATCTGCTCCTGCCTGCTTCCTGTGTAAGACCTTGGCCTGCCCTTGACTACGTTCCTGTTGATTTCTTTGCTTGACTACTGTGCTTTTACCTTGGTTTTCACTCCTAATTAGAGTTGAGCGAACATCTGGATGTTCGGGTTCGGTGGGTTCGGCCGAACTTCGCGAAAAAGTTCGGGTTCGGTACCGAACTTGACCTGAACTTGACCCCGAACCCCATTGAAGTCAATAGAGACCCAAACTTTTCGTCACAAAAATTACTGTAAAAAAGTCCTGGAAAGTGCTAGAGGGCTGCAAAAGGAAGTAAAATGATTTTAGAACAATAATCTGTCCCTTACAGCAACAGCAGGAACCTGACCCTAGAGGAGTAGGCGATGATTTTAGAACAATAATCTGTCCCTCTAAGCAGTAGACTCTACCTAGTCCAGTCAGATGTTTCTGTAATGCAGGATGAGATTTTATTAGATCTGCAATCTGTCCCTAAAAGCAGTAGTAGTAGTAATCTCTACCTAGTCCAGAATCAGATCATTCTGTAATGCAGGATGAGATGTTATTATATCTGCAATCTGTCCCTCACAGCGCTGGCATCATCCTCTCCCTAAACTAGCCTGAGAGCATGTGACATGCAGCATTGTGACTCCAGCTTATACAGAGGCTGGGTCACATGATGCACTGGCCAATCACAGCCATGCCATTATTAGGCATGGCTGTGATGGCTTCTAAGGGCAAACCAGTGAAACGCTTGTTGACGGACACCCCAAAGTTTGGTATGGAGCTCTACTCCTAACCATGTCTCCTGCCTAGCCCTACCTACTGTTATCCGCCCGCTGTGATCTGCCTGCAAATTCCTGTGTGCCACACTGAACCAGCTGCTGTCATCACCTGGTTCCCATCTGAAGAAGTTTTGCCACTGCAACAATGCTGGGGGTTGCTATTACTGTGAAAATTGTAACCAGTGCAGGGAGGGTTATTATTGCAGAAACTGGCACCAATGGGGGTTGTTATTGGGGAAACTGGCATCAGTGCAGGGGGGTTAATATTGTGGGAACTAACAACAGTGCTGGGAGTTATTACTGCTGAAATTTTCACCAGGGGGGTTATTATTGTAGAAATTGGCACCAATGATGGGGGTTATTACTGAAGAACTGGCACCAATGATGGGGGTTAATATTGCAGGAACTGGCACAATGTAGGAGGGTATTTTTGTGCAAACTGGCACCAATGCTGGGGGGTTAAAATTCCATATACTGGCACCAATGCTGGGGGTTATTACTGCATAAACTTACACCAATGTTTAGAGTTAGTATTGCATAAACTGGCACCAATGCTGGGGGTTATTACTGCATAAACTTACACCAATGTTTAGAGTTAGTATTGCATAAACTGGCACCAATGCTGGGGATTTTTGCTGCTACTGACACCAATGCAGGGGGTTATTATTATATTCACTGACATCAATGCTAGGGGATGCTATTGCTTCAACAATGGGGCTTATTTTACTCATCCTTTCTCTTTAGTGCCCCTTGTAGTAAGAAATACAGCAGGAATCATATTTTACAGCTTATTATTAGTGTTGAGCGAACCCGGACTGTAACGTTCGGGTCCGTACCGAACTTTAGGGTGTCCGTGGCACGGACCCGGACCCGGACATTTCAAAAATCGTTCGGGTTCGGTCCGGGGTTCTGCTATTTTACTCCACGTGTTGAGAAGCTGCAGGGCAGCCAATCAACAAGCGTTTCACTGGTTTGCCCTTAGAAGCCATCACAGCCATGCCTACTAATGGCATGGCTGTGATTGGCCGGTGCATCATGTGACCCAGCCTCTTTATAAGCTGGAGTCACAGTGCTGCAGTCACATGCTCCTTGGGTTAGTATAGGGAAAGGTAGCTGACGGCGTGAGGGACAGATTTTAGCCATTTTAAGACCTGATCCTGCATCCTGAGATAGATTACTTTACTACTGCTGTCTGTGCTGTTGCTCTGAGGACAGATAGCAGAAATTA
>BLSH010121848.1:1644011-1662649 GCA_018402905.1 Glandirana rugosa | reverse complement strand
GACGAGACTGTCGGTGTTCGTACTGTGGGTCTCCGTCTCCGTACTAGCCTAAACATCAAAACGTTGTCGACCTCCAGGCGATTAACGTATAGGGACGGAATTCCATATCTGAAGCCTTACCGGAGTGGTTCGGTTGGTAGTCCACTGAAGGACCATCGCACTACTGTAGTGATTCGAGGCAGGACGACACAAAGCAGTCGAGGGGTGCACTGAAGGGGTTCGCATTTTGCATACGTAAAATCTTTTCCAAAACCCTAAAGAAATGAGTACCTATGTCGTAGAGTAAGTTTACTGACTCGACGTCATGGGTACTGCACACGAACGTATGCATACGCGTTATTACACTCGGATCCGATTGTCCCTATCGAACCGGACACCATATAGGTTAGATTTTTTTAGACTCTTATTAAAGTTTAGTAAGAATAACATTTCACCTAAGTTTGGGATCGGGTTACTAAAAACCAAACGTATTTGTTTACGTAAAAATTTATTTTATGAATGTGACCAAGACATAATATGTACTATCGCATCTTCCTGGGTGGGGTGTAAGACCGCGATCTTTTTTCTCCTGGTCTGCCTGCCAATAGCGTCCTGGATCTTCATTCCATTCATCTCAACTCACTTGGGGACCTGCAAATCATTGGGCTAGGGTTTGAATCCACTTTACAATAAGAATGATTTGAAATTATTCTCAGATTTTTTTAGATTGGATATACCACAGGCCAAGCTATCCCTGTTAGCCTAGGCTCACATTATTGCGCATACGTATGCAAGCACACGTCATGGGTACTGCAGCTCAGTCATTTGAATGAGATGCTGTATCCATGAGTAAAGAAATCCCAAAACCTTTTCTAAAATGCATACGTTTTACGCTTGGGGAAGTCACGTGGGGAGCTGACGAAACACAGCAGGACGGAGCTTAGTGATGTCATCACGCTACCAGGAAGTCACCTGATGGTTGGCTTGGTGAGGCCATTCCGAAGTCTATACCTTAAGGCAGGGATATGCAATTAGCGGACCTCCAGCTGTTGCAAAACTACAAATCCGATCATGCCTCTGCCTCTGGGTGTCATGCTTGTGGCTGTCAGAGCCTTGCAATGCCTCATGGGACTTGAAGTTCTGCAACAGCTGGAGGTCCGCTAATTGCATATCCCTGCCTTAAGGGGATAATGCACCTTTACATTCACGTGTACATTTTGAATCGATTTTAAGGTGGTACACTAACTTTGTAGTGCACTACTTTTTGTGAGTGTTTTTCCCAATATTTTAGTGCCAAGTTTTAAAAAAGTAAAGCACTGTGAAAGTTCTAATTTTGTATTGGGCTGAGGAGTTTCCTGATGCATATTGTGGCTTAAGGCTGTTCTTATTAACAAGAATTAACACACAGAGGAGATCCAGGGGCAAAAATCCAGAGGCAACTGAAGGGGATGAATGAGACCTCTTTAAGGGGAATGCGCATAGTGAGCTGTTCATTTGATAGGTCAGTACAAGGTCAGGTGATCGCACTCTGTGAATGGCGGTGGATCTCACTTGGATTACAAGGAGGAGTTAAGTAATGCACGGTGGATATATTTTATTACCATGTAAAGACCTATTTTAGCTATAACAGCACATGGGCGGTGGAGTACATATGTTACATAGTTACATAGTTAGTGAGGTTGAAAAAAGACTCGAGTCCATCAAGTTCAACCCATGTGTGTGCTTTCATGTCAGTATTACATTTTATATCCCTCAATGCTTTGGTCCCTTAGGTGTGCATCTAGTAGTTTTTTGAATGCATCTACACTACTGGCAGAGACCACTGCTTGTGGAAGAGAATTCCACATTCTCACTGCTCTTACCGTAAAGAAACCTCTACGCATTTTAAGGTTAAACCGCCTTTCCTCTATTCTTAGTGAATGGCCGCATGTCTTTGTGTATTCCCTTGCACTGAATAGTTTTGTCCCTATAGTGGAGTCACCAGTACAATATTTGTACATTAAAATCATATCCCCTCTCAAGCGTCTTTTCTCCAGAGAGAATAAGTTCAGTGCTTGTAATCTTTCCCCATAACTAAGGTCTTCCAATCCCTTAATTAGCTTTGTGGCTCTGCTCTGAACCCTTTTTTCCAATACCTGGACATCCTTCCTGAGGATTGGTGCCCAGAATTGGACGGCATACTCCAGGTGCGGCCTCACCAGAGACTTGTATAATGGGAGAATTATTGATTTATCCCTGAAGTTAATCCCTTTGTTTATGCATGCCAACACTTTGTTAGCTTTGCTTGCAGCAGCTTGGCATTGCATGCCACTGCTGAGCCTGTTCTCTACTAGGACCCCTAGGTCTTTTTCCATCCTAGTTTACCCTAGGGGCTCCCCCCCTAGTGAGTAGTTAGCGTTCAGGTTCTTGGTACCCAAATGCATTATCTTACATTTTTCTACGTTAAAACTCATTTGCCATTTGCCTGCCCACCCCAATAATTTGTTCAGATCTTCTTGCAAAGTTTCCACATCCTGTGGAGAGTTTATTGCCCTGCTTATCTTGGTATCATCTGCAAATATTGAGATTGAGCTCTTCACCCCGTCCTCCAAATAATTTATGAATAAATTGAATAGGATTGGTCCCAGGACAGAACCTTGGGGAACTCCACTTTCTACACCAGACCATTCTGAGTATTCCCCATTTATCACCACCCTCTGGACTCTCCCCTGCAGCCAGTTTTCAATCCAGGTGCTCACCCTTTGATCCATGTTGATATGTGTTACATGTAAAAGAAAAGAGCTGATATATATTTTGATTTTAAGTGTAGATTTGAGTATATACTCTCTCTCTCTCTCTCTCTCTCTCTCTCTCTCTCTCTCTCTCTCTCTCTCTCTCTCTCTCTCTCTCTCTCTCTCTCTCTCTATATATATATATATATACAGTCAGGACCATAAATATTGGGACATCAACACAATTCTAATCTTTTTGGCTCTATACACCACCACTATGGATTTGAAATAAAACGAACAAGATGTGTTTTAACTGCAGACTTCCATCTTTAATTTGAGGGTATTTACATCCAAATCAGGTGAACAGTGTAGGAATTACAACTTTTTAAGGGACCAAAAGTAATGGGACAGATTAACAATCATAAATCAAACTTTCACTTTTTAATACTTGGTTGCAAATCCTTTGCAGTCAATTACAGCCTGAAGTCTGGAAGGCATAGACATCACCAGACACTGGGTTTCATCCCTGGGATGCTCTGCCAGGCCTCTATTGCAACTGTCTTCAGTTCCTGCTTGTTCTTGGGGCATTTTCCCTTCAGTTTTGTCTTCAGCAAGTGAAATGCATGCTCAATCGGATTCAGGTCAGGTGATTGACTTGGCCATTGCATAACATTCCACTTCTTTCCCTTAAAAAACTCTTTGGTTGCTTTCGCAGTATGCTTCGGGTCATTGTCCATCTGCACTGTGAAGCGCCGCCCAATGAGTTATGAAGCATTTGGCTGAATATGAGCAGATAAAATTGCCCGAAACACTTCCGAATTCATCCTGCTGCTTTTGTCAGCAGTCGCATCATTAATAAATAAAAGAGAATCAGTTCCATTGGCAGCCATACATGCCCACGCCATGACACTGCCACCACCATGCTTCACTGATGAGGTGGTATGCTTTGGATCATGAGCAGTTCCTTTCCTTCTCCTTTCCTTCTCCATACTCATCTCTTCCCATCACTCTGGTACACGTTGATCTTGGTCTCATCTGTCCATAGGATGTTGTTCCAGAACTGTGAAGGCTTTTTTAGATGTTGTTTGGCAAACGCTAATCTGGCCCTCCTGTTTTTGAGGCTCACCGATGGTTTACATCTTGTGGTGAACCCTCTGTATTCACTCTGGTGAAGTTTTCTCTTGATTGTTGACTTTGACACACATACACCTACCTCCTGGAGAGTGTTCTTGATCTGGCCAACTGTTGTGAAGGGTGTTTTCTTCACCAGGGAAAGAATTCTTTGGTCATCCACCACAGTTTTCCGTGGTCTCTTGGGTCTTTTGGTGTTGCTGAGCTCACTGGTGCATTCTTTCTTTTTAAGGATGTTCCAAACAGTTGATTTGGCCAAACCTAATGTTTTTGCTATCTCTCTGATGGGTTTGTTTTGTTTTTTCAGCCTAATAAAGGCTTGCTTCACTGATAGTGACAGCTCTTTGGATCTCATATTGAGAGTTGACAGCAACAGATTCCAAATGCAAATAGCACACTTGAAATTAACTCTTGACCTTTTATCTGCTCCTTGTAAATGGGATAATGAGGGAATAACACACACCTGGCCATGGAACAGCTGAGCAGCCAATTGTCCCATTACTTTTGGTCCCTTAAAAAGTGGGAGGCACATATACAAACTGTTGTAATTCCTACACCGTTCACCTGATTTGGATGTAAATACCCTCAAATTAAAGCTGAAAGTCTGCAGTTAAAGCACGTCTTGTTCATTTCATTTCAAATCCATTGTGGCGGTGTATAGAGCCAAAAAGATTAGAATTGTGTCAATGTCCCAATATTTATGGACCTTACTGTATATATATATATATATATATATATATATATATACAGTATCTCACAAAAGTGAGTACACCCCTCACATTTTTGTAAATATTTTATTCTATCTTTTCATTTGACAACACTGAAGAAATTACACTTTTCTACAATGTAAAGTAGTGAGTGTACAGCTTGTATAACAGTGTAAATTTACTGTCCCCTCAAAATAACTCAACACACAGCCATTAATGTCTAAACCTCTGGCAACAAAAGTGAGTACACCCCTAAGTGAAAATGTACATATTGGGCCCAAAGTGTCAATATTTTGTGTGGCCACCATTATTTTCCAGCACTGCCTTTACCCTCTTGGGCATGAAGTTCACCAGAGCTTCACAGGTTGCCACTGGAGTCCCCTTCCACTCCTCCATGATGACATCACGGAGCTGGTGGATGCTAGAGACGTTGCGCTCCTCCACCTTCCGTTTGAGGATGCCCCACAGATGCTCAATAGGGTTTAGGTCTGGAGACATGCTTGGCCAGTCCATTACCTTTACCCTCAGCTTCTTTAGCAAGGCAGTCATTGTCTTGGAGGTGTGTTTGGGGTCGTTATCATGTTGGAATACTGCCCTGCCCCCCAGTCTCGGAAGGGAGGGGATCATGCTCTGTTTCAGTATGTCACAGTACATGTTGGCATTCATGGTTCCCTCAATGAACTGTAGCTCCCCAGTGCCGGCAGCACTCATGCAGCCCCAGACCATGACACTCCCACCACCATGCTTGACTGTAGGCAAGACAAACTTGTCTTTGTGCTCCTCACCTGGTTGCCGCCACACACGCTTGGCACCATCTGAGCCAAATAAGTTTATCTTGGTCTCATCAGACCACAGGACATGGTTCCAGTAATCCATGTCCTTAGTCTGCTTGTCTTCAGCAAACTGTTTGCGGGCTTTCTTGTACATCATCTTTAGAAGAGGCTTCCTTCTGGGACGACAGCCATGCAAACCAATTTAATGCAGTGTGCGGTCTGAGCACTGACAGGCTGACCCCTCCACCCCATTATCCTCTGCAGCAATACTGGCAGCACTCATACATCTATTTCCCAAAGACAACCTCTGGATATGACACTGAGCACGTGTACTCAACATCTTTTGGTTGACCATGGCGAGGCCTGTTCTGAGTGGAACCTGTCCTGTCAAACATAGAAACATAGAAAAGTGACGGCAGAAAAAGACTGAGTAGTCCATCGAGTCTGCCCCTTTTTACAGTGACCATACACTGTATGGTCTTGGCCACCGTGCTGCAGCTCAGTTTCAGGGTCTTGGCAATCCTCTTATAGCCTAGGCCATCTTTAAGTAGAGCAACAATTCTTTTTTTCAGATCCTTAGTGAGTTATTTGCTATGTGGTGCCATGTTGAACTTCCAGTGACCAGTATGAGAGAGTGAGAGAGATAACACCAAATTTAACACACCTGCTCCCCATTCACACCTGAGACCTTGCAACACTAATAAGTCACATGACACATGGGAGGGAAAATAGCTAATTGGGCCCAATTTGGACATTTTCACTTAGGGGTGTACTCACTTTTGTTGCCAGCGGTTTAGACAATAATGGTTGTGTGTTGAGTTATTTTGAGGGGACAGCAAATTTACACTGTTATACAAGCTGTACACTCACTACTTTACATTGTAGAAACTTATAATTTCTTCAGTGTTGTCACATGAAAAGATAGAATCAAATATTTACAAAAATGTGAGGGGTGTACTCACTTTTGTGAGATACTGTATATATAGGTGCCTCTGGAAGAATGGTCAAACATTCCCATAGAAACTCCTAAACCTTGTGGACAGCCTTCGCAGAAGAGTTGAAGCTGTTATAGCTACAAAGGGTGGGCCAACTCAATATTGAACCCTACGGTCTAAGTGCCCGTTCACACAGGGGCGACTTGCGATCCGACTTGATTTGCTTCAAGTCGCCCCAAGTCGATTGACATTTGAAATCCCATTGAAATGAATGGGAGCTGTCTTAATATACACGACTGAAGTCGCTCCGACTTCAAGGCGACTTCTGAAAAGGTTCCTGTACTACTTCTAGGCGACTTCTATCCGACTTGTGCCCATAGGATTCAATAGAAGTCGCCTCCAAGTCGGATCCCCATCTACATGGAAGTGACTTTACAGTTAAAAGAATAGAATTTATTTTTAGGCAGCCCCCTCCCTCCCTTCTCTGATTGGTCAAGGCAAAGTCGCCTGGCAAAAGTCGTGTTGTAAAGTCGCCTGAGGTCCTTGAAGTCGCACTGGAAGTCGCGCTGGAAGTCGCCTAGCGAAATCGCACCGAAGTCGGGTCGCCCCTATGTGAATGCAGGCTAAGACTGGGATGCCATTAAAGTTCATGTGTGTGCAAAGGCAGGTGTCCCAATACTTTTGGTAATATAGTGTATTATACCTGTGTTGGGCTCAAATTGAGAGGTAGACTGTATGCAAAATCATTTCTTTCTTTGCAGCCATGGTGTGAAAATCTTGCAATGGCAAAGAGCATTTGAACCCAAATACAACAATACAGCTTACCTGCCCTTAGATTTGGTGGCTGCATTATTTTCCTTTCTTCGGGATTTTATAGCAGCACAAGCCAAGTGTGCAGGACGTTAGGTGGTCACTGGATTTCTGGCAGGATCAACAGGTATTATTCTTCACTTGGAGCATTTTTAAAGGGTTAAAACATGTGGAAATGGGTATGTATTGTAGAGATGTCCTCTGCATGTCTATGTTATTTTGTCCAGACATACACTTTGTTTTCCAACCCCATTTTTTTCTTTTTCTTTCAATTTCCTCAGCCGCTCGTTAGACTCCTGATTCTATTTTTAAATGACAGAGGCTTTCAAAGACAATGTCTCAACAGTGAACCCTGTCCATATCTCCGACAAAAAAAAAAAAAAAAACACTGTAAGTTACAGATGCAGAAAAAAAAAATCTGTAAATTCAGCTATTTTTGTGACATCAAGGCATCAGTTATTTTTCACGGAAGAAAATAACCAAATACATGCAGCCTGTGATTAATGACCCGATGTAATGACAACTACATGCAAACTGACAGGATCTGTGCATCTATCACACTCCTATCTGTCAGGGGCACACAAGTGGGCACAGCAGTCTCATGCTTTTTCACTATCTAATAGACAGTGACAATGAAAGGAGATAAAAATACAGTTGATCGTCTTTCTATTGCTAACCTCTCAATACGCCCACTTATAAAATATATATATTATTTTAAAATTAGTCCTACAAATAAAAAGGTGGGTTGTAAAAATAAAGGTTCATTACTGTGGAATAATACGCCCCTGGCATCATCCTGGTGGCGTTATTTTTGGATTCCTCAGGCGGGTTTTATTAGGATCTTTTTTTGGCTACAAGTGGAAGTGGAACCGGTAAGATGTATCTCAGCTTAGGTCCGCTCCATTCACTCAGGACCCACCAACAGGCCAGATTTTAAGTATTACCTTGGGAAGATGCAGACTAGAATACTGCAATCACTGAGCAGCAAATGATATCACCTGTGATGTATTTCAGTTATCCTGCAAACCTGGCCTGTTAGTGGGTCCTGAGGACCGGAGTTGAGAACCACTGACCTAGATAAAGGGACAGGTCTACTCCCAGCATTAAAATGTATCTAAGCCCTAAAACAAAAAATGTAATATATTCCAGCTTATCAATCCTTAGACCAGGCTTTCTCAACCATTTAACCCTAGAGGAACCCCAAAAATAATTTTCAAGTCTTGAGGAACCCTTACTAAAACCAATTCATCAAGGCTCAATAGGAACAATGCCCCTTATGTTGGTGGTCAATAGGAAGAATGTCCACCTTAAAGTGGTAGTATACCCATCCATTTAAAGTGGTAGTATACCCATCCATTTAAAGTGGTAGTATACCCATCCATTTAAAGTGGTAGTAAACTCATCCATTTAACAGTTTAAAAACCAGTTCCATTTCCAGCACATGCCAGAAATGTAACACTCCCATTGGTTGTGCTCTAAACCAAAATGTCAAAGCATCCAATGGCTGGTGTCATAGCTGATCACATGTGCAGCATCATGGCAGTTGTACATTAAACAGAGGTCAAGATGGCAGCTTCCTTGGCTAAAAATGATCGGAGGGTTTACTACCACTTTAACAGTTTAAAAACCAGTTCCATTTCTGTCACGTGCCGGAAATGTAACACTCCCATTGGTTGTGCTCTAAACCAAACTGTCAAACCATCCAATGGCTGGTGTCATAGCTGCTATCATGGCAGTTGTAGATTTAACAGAGGCCAAGATGGCAGTTTCCCTAGCTGAAGATGATAGGAGGGTTTACTTCCACTTTAAAGTGGGGCTCAGAATGCCACCCTTAAAAACAGCTAAAAAGATATTTGGTGTCATGCTGTTCTTTTTGGTGAACCTTGAACTGTGTAGGCATCATCAAATAAGTGGTTCATCAGCCACAGCTCAAGGAACCCCTAGCAACCTCTAGAGGAACCCCAGGATTCCTCGGAACCCTGGTTGAGAATGGCTGCCTTAGACGTTGTGGCTGCATTCGTTTCCGTGTTTAAAACGTTCTTATTTCCTAGGTTTCTTCCTTCTTTTTTTTTTACCAAATAATTCTGCCTGTAAAATAGTGTCTAGCAGTGGGTGCCCGTCCATTAGGAGCGCACGGGGCCGACCCCCCCAATCAATGCGTCCGCCCCCCCTAATCTACATGCAGGGCGCTGGACGCATGAATTCCAATAGGGGGAGTGTTTTTTTGAAGCACGTGATTAGAGCCAGATGCTCTAATAGGCTTCAAAAAAGGGTGGGCTCGGGGAGCAGAGCACTATGCTTCGAGCCCACCCAGTCGTGGGACAATAGCGAATTAATATTCACTATTTTCACACTGATCCTCCTCCTAGCGACTAGCTGAAAGGACAGGCAATCCTATTGGATGCCAAGGAGTGGGGGGAGAGGAGATGCCCGCATGGTGCCCCGGTGCCCATGGGAGCGCTGCCTGCCTGCAACCTAGATGGGGTAAGTGCGGGGCTGGACTACCGGCTGACCGCGAGACCCTGAGGGGGGTTGCAGTTGACTCGACCGAGCGGGAGCGAGAGGGGGAAGGGTGTACCACTGGCCAACCGAGGGGGGTGGTTGTTTGCCGCCCCCCCCAAAAAAAACACCAGCCACTATTGCTTTCTAGGACAGGCCTTAGAGAGGAGCAGGGAACACCTATACTAACAGTAGAGTTGCCACCTTTTTTTCAAGCCGAAACCAAGCACTTTAACAGCACACTGCAATTTTTTTTTATGAGGCTGAAGCTGTGTTCAGGCGGCCTATGTAATGCTATGGGGATAAAGCAACTGTAAGAACACAGCCACAGGTCATAATTTGACAGTAGTGTGGATGGACGCGTACGGCCCCAAACACAGACAGAATTTATTTGGGGCCACTCACCTGCACACCTGCCAAATTAGGAATGTGTTTGTACAGCCGCTGCGTCCCCATAGAGTAACAGGTGGCTCCAGCCACACAAACAAATCGATCATTCACACTACATGGGCCAGAGAACTTGTGTGAATGAGCGCTTAATTTTTTCTTTATTTTTTACATTTTTAATTATTTTTCATTTTTGTTATTATCTGTTGCAATTTTTCACAATGCATTTGGGGGGGAAGCTTTGGTGAAATATCAGGGGTCTATATAGACCCCTGGAGTCTCACCTTTGAGACAGAGAAAAGGACTGAGGAAACACATTCCCAAGTTCCTTTCTGTAGCCTCTGCTGCGCAGAATAAATGAATAGGAAGAGTCCTGCGCAGTCTTCCTGTTCATTTATAAACTGAAGCACACCGTTTACTTTGTGCAGCTGCTGAAAGCAGTGGGAGGGAGAGGAGGAGAATCTAGCTTTCAATTGCTACAGGTTGAGCCATACAGGGGATTGGATCCTGATGACGCCTGTGTAGGAAGAAACATGTTGGGTGGGGCTTGGTCACGTGATGTCGCCACACATGGGAGTCCGCTATTTTGTTGGTTGGAAACATTCTCACTGATTTATGGAGTGACCTGTGATTTTTACTTATATTGCTTGTGAGTATTTTGGTGGATGTTAATAAATTTTGTTACCAGTAATACTGCACAATGAAGCGTTTTTTGCCCATCCCTAAACCCTGCATGATCTGAGGCCCTCTCTTCTGGTGGAGTGTCCTATGATATGAAGATTACAGACAACGGGTGGTCCTGTGGATATGGCGGTTCGGAGCTGAATTTAATTCAGCCCTTTTGACCCCTTTATGTTGCGTGGCCCACCACATAGGGTAAGGGTCAGTGAGTGCCTTGCTACTAGTGGAAGACATCTTACAGCACTTTTCCTTGTGGAATTGCACTCATTAGATCTTCAACTCTGAACCATTAACGATAAATTGATATGGACTTTTTCTATGTTTTTATGTCACAGCACTGCACTTATTTTTATTGGATCATATAATTTCTCCCTGTGACGTATGAAACTCCACCAGCGTACACGGGGTGGGTAAGGTGTGCCCAGACACATCTGACACACCCTATGTGCACACCTATGTGTGTCTGTGTTTCAGGCGGTCTGAACACAGCAATGTAAATAGAAATCAAAGTTTCTAACCAATAAGATGGCCGCCGTGTCCTGGTGCACGATGCCGTCACGCGCCTTGACTCCTCCTGGGTGAATCCCAAACAAAAACTCTGAGCCCCAGCAACTTCCCTAACCTTGTCTCAAAATACCAACCAAACTGTTCACTCTAGTTCCCTCATCACCTCCTCTCATGCTCAACTCCAGGACTTCTCCAAAGCCTCTCCCATCCTCTGGAACTCCTTACTTTAGTCTGTCCAACTATCCTACTCTATTCACCTTTAGGCAAGCCCTTAAAACCCATTTCTATATAGAAGCGTATCCTGCTTCTACCAAATAAACTGTCTTATAATTTCTTCATCAGCTCATCACCCATAATTTTACAGTTTGTATCACTTGACCCTCCCTCTTAGATTGTAAACTCTACCCGGTAGACTTGTGCACTGCTGAAAAATTAGCTTGTTTTCCTTTCATTTGTTTTTGTTTTATTTTTATTTTTCCGGGTCATTTGTTATCGTAAATTCATACATTTGAAAATTCTTAATTCGAAAATTCGGAAATTCAAAAATCCAAAATAATAACTAACTAACTAATTAATAATAACTAACTATTAAATTATAGGTATTGGAATTTCCTTTCAAATTTAGAGAACGTAACAAATACAAATTTATCCGAAGTTACGAATTATTTGAAATAACGAATGCCACATCTAAACAAATGGAACTGAACAAATGAATAATAATAATGACAATAAAAACGTATTATTGTTATTTATTATTATTAATTCTTTACGTTGCATTAATTTAGATACGGCATTCATTATTTGGGATAATTCGTAACTTCAGATAAATTTGTATACGTTGCGCTCACTAACAGCCAAATTTGAAAGGAAATTCCAATACCTGTAATTTAATAGTTAGTAATAGTTAAGTTATTATAGTTAGTTATTATTTCAGATTTTCAAATTTTTCAGGTTTTCGGATTTACGAATTCCCGAATTTCTAAATGTAGGTATTTACGAATTTAAGAAAAATTTGTTAAACAAATTCGGAACTAAACGAATTGCACATGTCTACTAATCGGCAGGGCCTTCTGATTCCCCCTGACCATTTGTAGTCAGATGAGCATGATTTGGCTGCTTTTGGCTGTTCTGGGTTCTGCTGGCTGCAGGCTCAACTACTTCCCCCTGCATTCCAGTAAGTTCTGGAATATAGTGGGTTGGCAGAGGCAGACCCTGGACTGAATATTCATGCAGCCTCAGCCAATCCCTGATTGAGAGGGTGACCAGCAGGGGGCTAAGGTGTGCATGAATAACCTGGGACTGGATCAGCAGGGTACTTGCCCTGGTGGAGAGAGACCCAGTTTGGTGGGGTTGTCTGCCCTCTAGGGCCAACTACCTGAAGACTGCAGGAGAATCACCAAGGTCCCAGCTCAAGGAGAGCTGGGGTGCCTATTGCTGAAGTAATTGAAGACAGTCTGGAGAAAGTCTGCTGAGGATCTGGCCTGGGGGCTCATGGTACAGGGTCTGGCTGGTACTAGAAAGAGGCATCCATGTATTCAGGGACACAGTGAGTAGAGACCCTAGAGAGGATCCTGAAGAGACTGTTGTTTAACCCCTTTTTGAGAGACTGTTCCAGTTTTGCTGGCTCAGGACTGTTTCCATTGTGGGATCCCCCTAAAACTGTATGTCCACATTTATAGTTGACAACATTCTGAAAAACATTTTAGGGACACTTTTTTTTTTTTGTAGGCAGAGTATTATTTTAATTAGGGACGGGGCATTTATTTGTAGGCGTGGTGCAGCAAGATTAAAAAACGTGTAACGTGCGAAGCGGCGAAAAGTAGGCGTAGTTCAAACTAGGCTAAATATTAGGTGTGGCTTAAAGGGGGTGTGGTTCGAGTCTCAGGTGACTTACATAGTGGAAAATGTGATAATATATATGGAAAAAAGGTAGGGTAGGGGGTTCGGGGGATGGAGAAGAGGGGGGATGATCAGAGTTGGGGCGGATGGAGATGAGGGGGGATGAGTAGAGTTGGGGATGGGGGGGAGTGAGAAGAATTGGGGAGGATAGAGAAGAGGGGGTAAATAGGGTAAGTGAAGGGGGTTATGGGGCTGTTCCCGGCTGCTGGGAGGAAGACACTGGGACAGGACGATGGGGAACAGGCACACAAAAGTTGCTGCATAGGACAGTCAGCAGACAGCTTTCTATAGGACTCACCACAGTTGTAGCTTTTCCGGCGGCAGGCATGGGTACCTCGCTGCCTCGGGTGTCTTTCCCTGTTCACCACCGCGCACCCCCCCTCCCTAATTAAGCCAGAGATATGCTCCCTCGATCTGCTTCCCTTCAGAAGGTGGGCTGGGCATGATCTCAGATCCCACACCCCCTCCCTGTGTCCCGGCCAATCAGACACTGTAAGCCTTGCAGCCTCCTGGGTGGTGTTCAGTCAAAGCAGGGGAGGGCTGGCCCAGGGGGTAGGGTGGCAATTGCCCCCCAGGCCACCCTAACTTACATTTAAAATGGCCGATGGCTGCTGCCCACTCAAACTTTTTTTTTCTTGCGGAGGAAGGAAATAGGGCCCAGGGGCGCAGCCACCAACTAACTGCAGGCAAAGGGGGGGCGCCCAGGGCCGGCCCTACCATGGATCCCGCTAGGCCCATTGGGTGGGCATGGATGGAGAGCTGATTCGGTGGTTCAATGGGCCACTTGACTGGACTTGCCCCCCAGGCCTACGGCTGCCAGCCCTCCCCTGAGTCAAAGTGACTTGCAATGAGAGTGGGATAGACCGGCAATCAATGTTCTGCTGCTCTGTCTCTTGGCACCCTGCCCAGCAGCACCTGAGCTCCGATCTCACTCACTAGCACGGCTGTCCGTGACGGAGGCAGAATTTCGGGATTCTGCCCGGGACAGGCTCAGACCGGGACATTGGCCTGATTTCCGTGACTGTCCCGGGCAATCCATGACTATTGGCAAGTATGCACATCCTCTTGCATTAGAGGCCTACCTTGAAAAGGTTAAAGCGGTAGTAAACCTATCCATTTAACAGTTTGAATACCAGTTACATTTCCGGCACGTACCAGAAACACCATTGGTTGTGCTTTAAACCAAACTGTCAAACCATCCAATGGCTGGTGTCATAGCTGATCACATGAGCAGCATCACGGCAGTTGTAGATTAAACAGAGGCCAAGATGGCAGCTTCCTTGACTAAAAATGATAGGAGGGTTTACTACCACTTTAACTACCACTAGAGAATGTCCTCTGTTAAGGTTTGCACCAGTTGTTGAGTATCCGAAGCCTCGCCCTATAGCCTATCCAAGTTCTTCAAGCGATAAATCCTAAAAAGGCACTTTCTGCCTAGTTATTGCATGGAAAAGACTGAGAAACTGCTATGCACCCAATAGGGAATAGAACCGTGGGCAAACAGCAACCGGCTTGGGGTCTGCACTACACTAACTTATCACAGGAGGCCTTCAATTTAAAGTTTAACTTCAACTAAAACTTTTTGTAAAAGTTAATGGATAATAGATGGCTTTAGTCCCTAATACTTACCCCCCGCAGTGAAAATATCAGCCTATTTATGACTGATTAGACGCATCTTGCTTTAATGTCATTATTGACTTCACAGGAAAGCCGCTCTCAGGCTGCGTGCAATATAACAATAAGTCACTCTCTAGTTGGTGAGGTCACGAAAGTGTGACAATTATCCCTATAATGGAGAATTAACGTAAACTTTTGGAAAAAAGAATCTCCCGCGAGCGCCAAAAAAAAAAAATGACCAGTGTTTATTTGCTGTATAATGAAGGTCAGAACCCCAATCCGAGCCGACAATATAACAGGGAGGCAACCAAACGGATATCTCTGTATTAAATTATTGAGAAGTAATTACCTCAGCATGTAAATAATATAAATGTGAGCCTTATATGAGCATGAGAAAATGGCTCCCTTTGTTCGCTCAAATTGACGGTTTGCCAGCCAATGCTGTAATAGGGACAATTGCAAATAATGCTGAATTGTAGCCACAAGACTAAATCAGAGGGTCTGAGTGAGAGGAATAAGATGCGTAATCAAGGCCTGGATACAATTTTTATAGATTATTACACGGCGTGTGTTGTTCCCGTGCATTAGGAACACGAACAGGGGTTTTGCCTATTCAATCAGTTCTCTCTATCAACTTAACATTATTTTACATAAATTATCGGTGAGTCAATGAGAGAGATGGTGTATGGTAAGGCTGGGATAATTTCCTGTGAGAACAAAAAGAAATAGGCTTTACTTTACTAGCAACTAATAAAAAATGAGTAAACGATAAATACCTAACAAATTTCCAAAAATGTCACTGTGTTTCATGTGAATCCTCTTCAAAAAGAAATATTTATATATATAAGTTTTTGAAGAGGATTCACATAAAACACAGTCAAATTTTACTGGCCATGAAGGGGGGTAAATCTTCCAGAGGTCAAGTGGTTACATTTAATAAAGTGAAGAAACTTTTTGAAGACCCTATATAAATAATTATATATATATATATATATATATACTGTATATACAGTTGTGCTCATAAGTTTACATACCCTGGCGGAATTTATGATTTCTTGGCCATTTTTCAGAGGATATGAATGAGAACACAAAAACTTTTCTTTCACTCATGGTTAGTGTTTGGCTGAAGCCATTTATTATCAATCAACTGAGTTTACTCTTTTTAAATCATAATGACAAAAGAAAAGTTTACATACCCCAGTTCTTAACCCCTTCCTTACCGGGCACTTAAACCCCCCTCCTGCCCAGACCAATTTTTGGCTTTCAGCACTGTCGCATTTTGAATGACAATTGCGCGGTCGTGCGACGTTGTACCCAAATAAAATTTGCGTCCTTTTTTTCCCACAAATAGAGCTTTCTTTTGGTGTTATTTGATCCCCTCTGCATCATTTCTGATCGCCGCTATAAACAAAAAAATGAGCGACAATTTTGCAAAAAAGAACAATATTTTTTACTTTTTGCTAAAGTACAAATCCATTAAAAAAATTATTCATCAGTTTTGGCCGATATATATTCTTCTACATATTTTTGGTAAAAAAAAAAAAATCTCAATCGGCGTATATTGATTGGTTTGCGCAAAAGTTATCGCGTCTACAAACTGGGAATTGATTTATAGCGTTTTTATTCTTTTTTTTTTTTTACTAGTAATGGCGGCGATCTGCGATTTTTATCGGGACTGCGATATTGGGGCAGAAATGTCGGACATTTTTTACACATTTTTGGGACCAATGACATTTATACAGCGATCAGAAATTTAAATGTCCACTGATTACTGTGTAAATGTCATTGGCAGTGAAGGGGTTAACCTGCAGGGGGCAGTGAAGAGGTTAACAAATGTTCCCTGGCTGTGTTCTAACTGTGGGGGGGATGGGTTGGCCGGGACTTAACAGATCTAACTGATCCCAGTGACAGGGATCAGTAGATCTGTTATGTCCCCTGTCACAGAACGGGGAACCGCCGTGTTTACAACGGCGGTTCCCCGTTCTGAGGCTCCTAAAAGTGATCGGCGGGTCTCGGGCGGACATCGAGTCCGCCCGACCCACCGGCACGCTCGCGCAGCGTGCGGCGTGTGCCGCCAGGGGGCGCGCAGGAGCGTGCGCAGTGGAGGACGTCCATGGACGTCCTCCGGGCATTTCAGATCCGTGCTGGAGCCGTACTTTGGCAATAGCGCGGATCTGAAGTGGTTAATACCGTGTATTGCCCCCTTTAACATCAATGACAGCTTGAAGTTTTTTGTGGTATTTGTGGATGAGGCTCTTTATCTTCTCAGATGGTAAAGCTGCCCATTCCTCTTGGCAAAAAGCCTCCAGTTCCTGGAAATTCTTGGGCTGTCTTGCATGAACTGCATGTTTGAGATCTCCCCAGAGTGGCTCAATGATATTGAGTTCAGGAGACTGAGATGACCACTCCAGAACTTTCACTTTATTCTGCTGTAGCCACTGACAGGTCAACTTGGCCTTGTGTTTTGGATCATTGTCATGTTGGAATGTCCAAGTCCCATGCGCAGCTTCCTGGCTGATGAATGCAAATGTTCCTCCAGTATTTTTTGATAACATTCTGCATTCATCTTGCCATCAATTTTGACCAAATTTCCTGTGCCTTTGTAGCTCACACATCCCCAAAACATCAGCGATCCACCTCCATGTTTCACAGTAGGAATGGTGTACCTTGTTGACTCCTTGTTGACTCCTCTCCAAATGTAGACTTTATGGCTGTAGCCAAAAAGCTCAATTTTGGTCTCATCACTCCAAATGACTTTGTGCCAGAAGGTTTGAGGCTTGTCTCTGTGCTGTTTGGCGTAATGTAAGTGGGATACTTTGTGAGTGAAAGAAATGTTTTTGTGTTATCATTCATATTCTCTGAAAAATGGCAGAGAAATCATAAATTCTGCCAGGGTATGTAAACTTATGAGCACAACTGTATATAGGGTCTTCAAAAAGCTTTCGCACTGTATTAAATTTAACCACTTGACTTCTGGAAGATTTAATGACCCCCGTCATCATGACCAGGCCACTTTTTGTGATACAGCACTGGGTTACTTCAACTGACAATTGCATGGTCATGCAACGCTGTACACAAAATTTATGTTATTTTATTTCCCACAAACAGAGGTTTCTTTTGGTGGTATTTGATCACCTCTGCATTTTTTATTTTTTATGATAAATTGATGATTTTGAGAGAAAAAAAAACATTTTTACGTTCTGCTATAAAAAAAAATCATAAATTTAGGCCAATATGTATTCTGCTACATACAGTGCCTTGCGAAAGTATTCGGCCCCCTTGAACTTTTGCGACCTTTTGCCACATTTCAGGCTTCCAACATAAAGATATAAAACTGTAATTTTTTGTGAAGAAACAACAAGTAGGACACAATCATGAAGTGGAACGAAATTTATTGGATATTTCAAACTTTTTTAACAAATAAAAAACTGAAAAATTGGGCGTGCAAAATTATTCAGCCCCCTTAAGTTAATACTTTGTAGTGCCACCTTTTGCTGCGATTACAGCTGTAAGTTGCTTGGGGAAGTCTCTATCAGTTTTACACATCGAGAGACTGAAATTTTTGCCCATTCCTCCTTGCAAAACAGCTCGAGCTCAGTGAGGTTGGATGGAGAGCGTTTGTGAACAGCAGTTTTCAGTTCTTTCCACAGATTCTCGATTGGATTCAGGTCTGGACTTTGACTTGGCCATTCTAACACCTGGATATGTTTATTTGTAAACCATTCCATTGTAGATTTTGCTTTATGTTTTGGATCATTGTCTTGTTGGAAGACAAATCTCCGTCCCAGTCTCAGGTCTTTTGCAGACTCCATCAGGTTTCCTTCCAGAATGGTCCTGTATTTGGCTCCATCCATCTTCCCATCAATTTTAACCATCTTCCCTGTCCCAATTCCCCCGACTTATTAAAACGTGCGGGTTAAAAAGTCAAAAAATAAACAATTTTTTCAAACTTTATAGGTTATTTAAAGCAAGGTGAAGTACTAACACAGGATGAACAACAAA
>BLSH010121848.1:1631696-1641877 GCA_018402905.1 Glandirana rugosa | reverse complement strand
CACGGTTAGTTATATCGGAGTGGACACAAGTGAGGCTGTATTGATGGGCACAGTTGAAGCTGTATTTGATGGGCACAGGTGAGGCTGTATTGATGGGCACAGTTGAAGCTGTATTTGATGGGCACAGGTGAGGCTATATTGATTGGCACTGGTGAAGCTGTATTTGATGGCCACAGGTGAGGCTGTATTGATTGGTGCTGGTGAAGCTGTATTTGATGGGCACAGGTGAGGCTGTATTGATTGGTGCTGGTGAAGCTGTATTTGATGGGCACAGGTGAGGCTGTATTGATTGGTGCTGGTGAAGCTGTATTTGATGGGTGCTGGTGAGGCTGTATTGATTGGCACAGCTGAAGCTGTATTTGATGGGCACAGGTGAGGCTGTATTGATTGGCACTGGTGAAGCTGTATTTGATGGGCACAGGTGAGGCTGTATTGATGGGCACAGTTGAAGCTGTATTTGATGGGCATAGGTGAGGCTGTATTGATTGGTGCTGGTGAAGTTGAATTTGATGGGCATTGGTGAGGCTGCATTTGATTGGCGCTGAACAGGCTGGGCAGGGGAAAGGGGGTGGAGTCAGGGGTGGGGCCAGGGGGGCGGAAAAATTATGTTTCACCTAGGGTGTCAAAAATCCTTGCACCAGCCCTGCTCGGAGGTCCGAGGACAAAAAGAGCTGCCAGGTGGCTCCATGATAAAGATTCCTAGCCTTTTATATAAACATCGAGCAATCGAGTGCTTCTCATCACCTGAAGAGTTATTGGTGCAAATGCTTTTTACATTATGTCAGGTGTAAATCCTTTTCGAAAAATGCATGTTTATTTTCTTGATCCATACAAACTAAGAATTACACAGATTATTATTATTATTATTATTATACAGGATTTATATAGATTATCTGGGGGGGGGGGGGGGGGTTTGTGGACACATTAGGCAAATTTGACATACATTTATTTAGTTGATTTTGTAAGAAGGTCCATAAGGATGGAGAATTACCCAGATTCTGGGATTCTGTTTAACCACTTAAGGACCAGAAAGATTTCCCACCTTAGGACCAGAGCACTTTTTGCGACTCGGCACTGCGTCGCTTTAACTGACTGGCGTCGCTTTAACTGACAATTGCGCGGTCGTGCGACGTTGTACCCAAACTAAATTTGCGTCCTTTTTTCCCACAAATAGAGCTTTCTTTTGGTGGCATTTGGTCACCTCTGCGTCATTTCTGATCACCGCTATAAACAAACAAAGAGCGACTATTTTGCAAAAAAAAACAATATTTCTTACTTCTAAAATACAAATCCAAAAAAAAAAAAAAAAATACTGTATAAAAAAATGTATTCATCAGTTTTGGCCGATTTATATTCTTCCTCATATTTGTGGTAAAAAAAAATCGCGATCAGCGTTTATTGATTGGTTTGCGCAAAAGTTGCCGCGTTTACAAACCATTAGAATTAATTGATCGCGATTTTACTATTTTTTTTTTACTAGTAATGGCGGCGAGCTGCGATTTTTATTGGGACTGCGATTTTGCAGTGGGCATGTCAGACATTTTTGACACTTTTTTGGGACCAATGACATTTATACAGTGATCAGAAATTTAAATATCCACTGATTACTGTATAAATGTAATTGGCAGTGAAGGGGTTAACCTGCAGGGGGAGATCTAGGGGTTAACTGTGTTCCCTAGGCGTGTTCTAACTGTGAGGGGGCTTGGCTGGCAGGGGCATAAGAGATCTTACTGATCCCAGTGACAGGAATCAGTAGATCCCTTACATGCTGCCTGAGAGAGCGGAGAACCGCGGCCACACTGCTGCAGAGTGTGGCGGGCATGAGAGCGCGCCGCTGGCTAGCCACGCACGAGTGAGCTGCCATTTATAAACAGCGATTCGCAGACAGCGCCACTCTGCAGCAGTAAATGTATGCAACGCGGTCGGGAAGTGATTAACCATTGCAGCCCCGGAAGGTTTCAGCCCCTTCCTGACCAGGCCATCTTTTGTGATGCGGCACTGCGTCGCTTTAACTAACAATTGCGCGGTCGTGCGGCGTTGTACCCAAAAAAAGTTGAAGCCTTTTTTTTCCCCACAATGTGAGCTTTATTTTGCTGTTATTTGATCACCTCTGATGGTTTTTTTTTTTTTATGTGCTATAAACAAAAAAAGAGCAACAGTTTTGAAAAACAAAAACAATATGTTGTACTTTCTGCTATAAAACATATTCAATTAAAAAAAAATTTAAAAAATCGAATTTATTCATCAATTTAGGCCAATATGTATTCTGCTACATATTTTTGGTACAAAAAAAAAAAAAAATACCAATTAGCGAATATTGATTGGTTTGCGCAAAAGTTATAGCGTCTACAAACTATGGGATATTTTTATGGAATTTTTTTTTCTGCTGATAATTGCGGCGGACAAATCGGACACTAAGTGACACTTTTTGGGGAACAGTGACAATAATACAGTGATCAGCACTAGAAAAATGCACTGTCACTGTACAAATGACACTGGCAGGGAAGCGGTTAACATCAGGGGGGATCAAAGGGTTAAATGTGTTCCCTGGGAGTGCTTTCTAACTGTGGGGGGAGGTGATCTGGCTAAAGGAAAACAGAGATCGGTGTTTCTGCTTAGCAGAAACACAAGATCTCGGTTTTCCACTCTGGCAGAACAGCAGTCTGTCTTGTTTACATAGCAAGACCGCCGTTCTGCCCCTCCTCAGAATGATGGGTAGGTCCCGTTGGACCTGCTGATTGGCTCCCGCTGTTTCCAATCACAGCAGGAGCGGATCACCAGTGACGGTGCGCCCCAGACCCTGTGCACAAAATCACATACAGGTACGTGATTTTGCGCAGGAGGGCCGGCCTGCCGCAGTATATATGCATGCGATGGTCCATAAGTGGTTAACCGCTTGCCAACTTGCCACAGTACATATACTGGGATAGGGCGGCTCCTACAGGCACAGCATTGTTCCCGTATGTCACTGCCTGTTTCTTGGTTTTGGGGCGAGGGCACGTCCCCGCCCGCCTGCTCCCCTGGGATTTGACACAGTGAGAGTTTGTCAGCAGTTTCCAGCCAGGATGCTGATTGGTGGTGTCCAGTCACAGCTCAGAGCCCTGTGTTGACAATCAGCACAGGGCTCTGTACAGAGGGAACAATTGCTTTGTTTCACTCCCCTGCGAAGCAAAGCAGGAAAAAGAAACAAATCAATCTTTAGTAAAAAAGCAACGCATATTGCACACATTACACATTGTTAGGTACACAATTAACCCTAGATGCCCCTAGATACTAACCCATTCCCAGCCAGTGTCATTAGTACAGTGACCGTGTATATTTTTATCACTGATCGCTTTATTCGTGTCACTGGAGATGTCAGTGGCAGTTAACCAGTTCCCACAAAGTGTCAGTTAGTGTCAGACTGCCCGCCATACTCTCGCAATCTAATTACTAGCAAGGATAATTTGCCACAAATTTGTTGTGATGTTTAATTGTAAGTCTGTCAACTTGCTGTACAGTTTCACTGGCAAGCTGTACACTTGCATGGCACTTGAAGCACAAGTTCTAGCTGACACTTCTCCAATTTGTAGCAAATTTGTGTGGCAAGTCTCTAGCAAGACCAAAGTTGCAGTGGTGAGCCTACAGCAAGAGCTCTGCAAGTCTACAGCATGAACATTCAGCCACAGTGACCCCTGTGGTGGGAGGACTATTGCACAACATAACTGAACCAGAACTTGCAGCAGAATGTTGGCAAAGAAAGTTGATCAGAAATCATGGAATGCAGATTTGCTGCAATTGTGCAACAAACTTGCGAAGCCTGGCAAGTCCAGCAATAGCTTAGCAAGTCATTTTCAAACTTGTAGCACAATTGCTTGCTATCTGGGTATACGTTGCTGATCGCCCCCATTACTAATATAAACATAAATAGCTTTCATGCAAACCAATTAATATACACTTATGGGGATTTTTTTTTAACCAAAGGCATGTAGAAGAATAGATTTTAGTTTAAATTTATGAAGAAATTTGACTTTTTGAATTTTTTTATTGAATATGTTTTATAGCAGAAAGTTAAAAAATATTTGGGGTTTTTTTTCAAACTTTTTGGTCTTTTCTTTGTTTATATAATAAAAAATAAAAAACCCAGTGGTGATCAAATACCACCAAAAGAAAGCTGTATTTGTGTGAAAAAAATAATAATTTGGTTACAGTGTTGCAATTACAAGTAGCGCAGTGCAGAATAGCAAAACTTGGCCTGGTCATGAAGGGGGTGAAATCTTCCAGAGCTGAAGTGGTTAATCAGATGACACAGATTACCAAAATATTTACTTTACTGGCAACCAATAGGAAAGATCCTTTGTACACGGAGGCTTGCTTTATGACAATGTCTTCTGAGAGCGAGAGACTGAGGCCAACAATCTCCGGCGGGCAAATTCTGTAAACCATTTGGAAAGGTGAAAGACGATATGAAAAGGTCCCCAACCCACAGGAACCAATCAGATCAAAAACAGAACTTCAGGGTAAATTCACTGTTAAAAATAAATATACAATATATGTAATATATATATATAAATATATATATATACTCACCGGCCACTTTATTAGGTACTAGGTACACCTTGCTAGTCCCGGGTTGGACCCCCTTTTCCCTTCATTATTCATGGCACAGATTCAACAAGGTGTTGGAAACGTTCCTCAGAGATTTTGCTCCATAGTAACATGATGGCATCACACAGTTGCTGCAGATTTGTCGGCTGCCCATCTATGATGCCAATCTCCTGTTCCTTCCAATTCCCACAGGGTCTCTATTGGATGAGATGTGGGGAGTGTGGAGGCCATTGGAGTGCAGGGACCTCATTGTCCAGTGGTGAGATGATTGGAGCTTTGTGACATGGTGCATTATCCTGCTGGAAGAAGCCATCAGAAGATGGGGGCACTGCAGTCATAAAGGGATGGACATGGTCAGCAACAATAATCAGGTAGGCCGTGGGATTTAAACAATGCTAAATTGGTAATAAGGGGCCCAAAGTGTGCCAAGAAAATATCCCCCTCACCATTACACCACCACCACCACCACCACCAATAGCCTGACCCGGTGATACAAAGCAGGATGGATCCATGCACCAAATTCTGGCCCTACCATCTGAATTTTGCAGCTGAAATGGAGACTCATCAGACCAGGCAACATTTTTCCAATCTTCTATTGTCCAATTTTGGTGATCCTGTGCCAATTGTAGCCTCAGTTTCCTGTTCTTAGCTGACAGGAGTGGCACCCGGTGTGGTCTTCTGGTGCTGTAGCCCATCTGCTTCAAGGTTCCATGTGTTGTGCGTTCAGAGATGGCATTTTGCATACCTTGGGTGTAACGAGTGGTTATTTGAGTTACTGTTGCCTTTCTATCATCTGGAACCAGTCTGCCCATTCTCCTCTGACATCAACAAGGCATTTTCCCCCACACAACTGCCGCTCACTGGATATTTTCTCTTTTTCGGGCCATTCTCTGTAAACCCGAGAGATGGTTGTGGGTGGAAATCCCAGTAGATCAGCAGATTTTGAAATCCTCAGACCAGCCTGCCTTGGCACCAACAACCATGCCACGTTCAAAGTCACGTAAATCCTCTTTCTTCCCCATTCTGATGCTCGGTTTGAACTGCAGCAAGTCGTCTTCACCACATCTAGATGCCTAAATGCATTGAGTTGCTGCCATGTGATTGGCTGATTTGCAATTTGTGTTATCAAGGAGTTGAACAGGTGTACCTAATAAAGTGGCTGGTGAGTGTGTATTGTGGTTAATGGTAAACAAATCTTTTGAACTGTTCTTGATAAGTGGTTTGGTTTATTAAAAGTTGTTATTAACCCCGATAAAGGGCAAGAGCCAAAAATCTTTCCACTATTTTGGTGTCCATCTTCATATTCATTGCTAAGATTAAGGCTCCATGCACACTGGACGCTATAGGGCTCTTTCAGCGTCGGGCAGGAGACGCTGCTCACAAAACGTTCTATTTGCAGTGTTTTGTAAGCAGCGTTTAGCGGCGTTTTTCGGCGTCTGCGTTTTTTGGCTTTTTTTTTTTTACTTCATTGGCTTCCATTGACTGCAAAAAATGCCAGACGCCGATATACCGGCGTTTAGCGTCGTTTACCGGCGTCTGGCGTTTTTTGTGGTCAGGAGAACGACTTTTGAACGCCAATTCAGGGCGTTCAGATAACAGCCCAAAAACGCCACTGCTGATAAAAGACAATAAACGACCATGTGTGCATGGACACATAGGATAAAATAAAGTGGCGTTTTTGGGCTGTTAAAAAAAACGCCAAAACGACCAAAAATGGTCATTTTTTTGAGATACAGTGTGCATGGAGCCTTACAGGCGGATGGGGGGGGTTACAATGCAATGCAGCGCAAACACAAATGACTTTAGCATGAAAAGGAGTCTGGTGTGAATCGTCTTCAAAAACAAGTGTATTCATTTTACTGGTTTTGTGGTCATAAAGATCAGGAGGGATTACCTAGGGATTATCCTCAGGAGATTCACCTCACTGCTAACCAATAAAAACACAGGGCCAGTGCTTCACCATTTACCTCATTAGCTTTGTTCTCTACTCTATGAGGTAAACCTGACAGTGTGGCCATGATAGTGAGCACTGAAGCCTCTGATCTGAATCCTCTTCAAAAACAAATATATTCATTTTCTTGGTCTAAAGAAATCAGGAATTGTTCACATATTATGAGGTTTTATTTTTATATAATTAAATTATGTGGGAAACGTGTCCAGCTTTGATGTACATGCTAAGCACGTTGTCATGATAAATATGTGACCTGTACTGAGAAAAACCTATTCTTCATAATATATGGGCCCTGGTCCTGTCAGGGTGTTAGATGTACGTTACCATTTTTTCATATTGTAATTGTGATTAAACTGACATAGGCCAGATGCCCAGATCTGTCTCAGACACTTTAATTAGAGGGGGCATTCTTCTGCTTTTAGAATCGAGAAAATGAAAAAGAGCAATTAACACGTTCTCAGGGTCTCCTTTAGCCATCTGTCATGGCCCAGGTGATCATGTGACAATGAGGCCTTTATCTCAACAAAATGGTGGACTCAAGGACTGGAAGGCCGTCCTGCACCCGCCTGACTGAGGGCCCAGCCATATATTCACAGGACACAAATAAAGGACCCCTGCCTCTTCGACATCAACCTCTTCATTTACTGGAGAACTTCAATTACCATGTATTCAAATCTTCACATGAATAAATTATTCATACATTAATTCCCAGGCAGATTGTTTTTATTGCATTGATTTATTTGACTGAGGATAAAGAATGATGATCTATTTATCTACCTATATCTATCCATCTATCTATCTATCTATCTATCTATCTATCTCTATCTATCTATCTATCTATCTATCTATCTATCTATCTATCTACCCCATATCTATCTATCTATCTATCTATCTATCTATCTATCTATCTATCTATCTATCTATCCCATATCTATCTATCTATCTATCTATCTATCTATCTATCTATCTATCCCATATCTATCTATCTATCTATCTATCTATCTATCTATCTATCTATCTATCTATAGATCTATCTATCTATCTATCTATCTATCTATCTATCTATCTATCTATCTATCTATCTATCCATCTATCTATAGATCTATAGATCTATCTATCTATCTATCTATCTATCTATCTATCTATCTATCTATCTATCTATCCATCTATCGATCTATCTATCTATCCATCTATCTATCTATCTATCTATCTATCTATATCTATCTATCTATCTATCTATCTATCTATCTATCTATCTATCTATCTATCTATCTGTCTTTCTATCTATATCTATCTATCTATCTATCTATCTATCTATCTATCTATCTGTCTTTCTATCTATCTATATCTATATCTATCTATCAATCTAATCTCTATCTATCTGTCTATCTATCTATCTATCTATCTATCTATCTATCTATCTATCTATCTGTGTCTATCTATCTATCTATCTATCCGTATCTATCTATCCATCTATCTATCTATCTATCCGTATCTATCTATCTATCTATTTATCTATCTATCTATCTATCTATCTATCTATCTATCTATCTATCTATCTATAGATCTATCTATATCTATATCTATCTATCAATCTAATCTCTATCTATCTGTCTATCTATCTATCTATCTATCTATCTATCTATCTATCTATCTATCTATCTATCTATTTATCTATCTATCTGTATCTATCTATCTATCTATCTATCTATCTATCTGTCTTTCTATCTATCTATATCTATCTATCAATCTAATCTCTATCTATCTGTCTATCTATCTATCTATCTATCTATCTATCTATCTATCTATCTATTTATCTATCTATCTGTATCTATCTATCTATCTATCTATCTATCTATCTATCTATCTATCTATCTATCTATCTATCTATAGATCTATCTATCTATCTATCTATCTATCTATCTATCTATCTATCTATCTATCTATCTATCTATCTATCTATCTAGCTATATTGGTCTATCTATCTATCTATAGATCTATCTATCTATCTATCTATCTATCTATCTATCTATCTATCTATCTATCTATCTATCTATATATCTATCTATCTAACTATCAGGGGCAGCTTGTCCATTGAGGGAGCACAGCTGCCACCCCCCCATCCATGCATCCAGCCCCTTTCAGGACGGAGGATGCTTAGATTCCAATGCGGGGTGAGTGGTTGTTTTGAAGCACAGATTAGAGCCAGAGGCTCTAATAGGCTTCAAAATAGGGTGGGCTCGGGACACTGAGAATGCTCCCAAGGCCCACCCATGTGCGTGAGAATATCGAATGAATATTCCCCATTCTCAAACTGAATCGCCTCTCTGCCAATCAGGAAGCGCGGGTCTGAGAACCTGAAACCATGTTCATTTATTCCAATGGCCAGAAATAAATGAATATTGTGGCCAATGGAATGAATGAGCGAACGCACAAACACTGGACATTCCTAAATGCATTTGCAAAACACAACTTTAGGTGCGTTTTGTAAGCTGCTGCCAGGAGAAAAGGTGTTCAGAGGAGTGTGCATGAGGCCTCACAGTATAATATTATGCTCATCGAAACTTTTTACTGTGCCTAAATAAGAAAGTTTCTGCTATGCCCATTAGCCCTAGGTTCACACCAGAAACGCACTACAATCCATTTAACATGGTTTCTCATGATACACGTTCACCTCTCTGCGTTTCTCAGCCGGTGAATATTTGGAAAGGGTTCCGGATTCTGAATAAGCCCCCCCCCCCGCCCGCAGACCCCCACAACCACCGGCCAGGGTTGTAGGGAAAAGGCCCTTGTCTCCATCAACTTGGACTGGGGGGGGGGGGGGCACAACGTTTTTTTTCCAATTTTTTTTTATTGCCGGCATCTCTCCCCGACCCGCTGTTTAACAACCAGATATACACACTGTGTTATGGAGAAAGGCAAAATGCATCATAAAAAGCATGTTCACAAATGCAAAACGCACCATAAAATGCACCTGAAATATGCATCAACTGCATAGGTGTGAACCTATGGTAAAGCCTTAAATGTAGCTATTAGGCCCTTTCCCACTTGTGCTACTTGTCCTGCGACTTTAGACTGCAAAGTTCCCCATGATCTCCAATGACAACCATTCATATATGTACGACTTCAAAGTAATCCCTGCACTACTTTGGTCTGACTTTCATGCGAATTGAGGTCCATAGACCTCAAGTTTGCACAGGCATTCCCTGAAATCGCATCAAAAATGTGCCGAAATTGCATCAAAATCGCTCGACTTGCAAGTCGCGGCAGTGTGAAAGGGTTCAGTTTGGACATTTTCACTTAGGGGTGTACTCACTTTTGTTGCCAGCGGTTTAGACATTAATGGCTGTGTGTTGAGTTATTTTGAGAGGACAGCAAATTTACACTGTTATACAAGCTGTACACTCACTACTTTACATTGTAGCAAAGTGTCATTTCTTCAGTGTTGTCACATGAAAAGATAGAATAAAAGATTTACACAAATGTGAGGGGTGTACTCACTTTTGTGAGATACTGTATGTGCCCCCTAGTTCTGTTTGTTTTCTGCAATTAGCTTTTACTTTTACAATATAATAATTATATCTCACACATGCGTAGGGCTGGCCCAAGACATTGTGCTGCCTGGGTCCAAGAATGAAATGCT
>BLSH010121848.1:1605326-1625790 GCA_018402905.1 Glandirana rugosa | reverse complement strand
ATACCGATCTAGGAATAACGACGGGATCGCGTTAATACGTAAAACCAACGACTTTATGAGATGACGAAAGAATATATATAGTGAGAACCAAATACTTGGATATTCATTTGCTTAATGTTTTATCCACTGTCAAACTGGAAGAGAAGATCAGCGGTCAATAAGTGATACCGACTTTCACCTGTGGGGTGGTCTCACAAAAGTTACTTACCACGACAACTACGATGACGTGTGTAATTTTTATGTAAAATCTGTTAATATTCGGAGGTTGGAACGCCGTTGTCAAACCCTTCCTGAGAAAAGATAAGGGCTCATCGATACTGGGACACGTGTTTTAGTCGAGATATTTCCATACCAAACTTGTCAAACCACACGTTGGAGGCTTATAATTGTCTAAAATGTATTTTTAATGTGTGCAGTAGCATCAACAGCACCATTCATTGAAAACACTCTGGTGGGGTGTCCACTTTCAGCCATAGTGAATATCTGGCGACTAGAAGAGAAGGTCAAACTGTCACCTATTTTGTAATTAGTTTACTTATAGGTTCATAAACCAAGAGTGATATATATCAGAAAGCAGTAGAGTATTTCAGCAACCAAAATGCATAATTGCGCTAGGGCAGCAATAAGGATCTAGCCATACTAGAACCATTTCTTATACACAGGAATGTGTTAAGCTGGCCATACACAGTTAGGTTTTTTTTTCGAACAATTGTAGAAAAATCATTAGTCAGAACATTCTTTTTTTGCCATCACTGAGTCAACTAATTTCGTTCAAAAGCCATAAAATGTCATGCAGACCTGTTATTTGAATGGAATCCCAGATGTATTAAACTGGCTTCATTACAATATGTAAGAACCTTCCCAGAAGAAAACCACATTAGAATTGAGTTCATTAGAGAAAAATGATCCTTAAAATGTCCTTGTCAGCATGGTCCAAACGAACATCAGTTTGACCCCACTAACCATTAGAGAAATGTGACAAATGTTTAGAAAATGACATTTTTTCTGCACAACTCTACTGTTGTATGAACAGCTTTACTGATAGTTTTAGCCAACAACATAGCATGCATCCCTAGGTCAAGGCTTTTGTTAGCTAGGTAGACACCCATTCCCAACTATTGACTCCTAGCAACAGTTCAACCTTCCTCAAATGGAATCACGTAACCTACTTTCTGGCATTTTCTCTACAACTCTGTGGTGACTTAATGATAGTATTGTCACTTTATTAGTGGGTTCCCACGAATGATAATCTCATTAGTAAAAAGGTAGGCTTCCATCCACCCCAGAGGTCTCCTGAGATCAGCTGATCATTGCAAGTGACAATTAGTGCCCATATCGGATTAAATGCTATAATTGTAGGTTTCTAATGATAAAAGGAGTGTAGTACACCCTGGTGACCGTGAATCCAGCTGTGTAGGGACGTCCACCCCCTCTATTGTTATTACTGCTGCTTCTCACTCCCCACCTCCAACTGTGAGTGTCATTTTTGTTGTGCAATACATTGGTAGCTGCTGGGAACCATCCACTTAATTGGTTTTGTAGACATCTGTAGCAGGGCAGAAGGTGTCTATGCATATCGGCCGAAGGGAAACTAGTTTGCTCTCATTGAGCACAAATTTGTAAAATTTAAAGGGTAACTCCAGATTTGCTGAAAAAACTCTAGGAGACCTTTACCCATTGCAAGGCTTTTAAAAACGGTGTGGATCTATAAACTTTGGTGCAGATTCATACCTTCCTCTATTTTGAAGAAACAGCTGTTGCCCCTTGCATACCAATTCCTGAATGGAAGGATCTGCCATTATTATAACCACCTTGGAAAATCTCAGTGTTTTAAAGAGGAAATCTAAAGTCTTTGCATCCCTTTAAAAGTAGGTAAGGCTTAACATGTAGTAGTGGTTAATGATTCTTACTCTGAATGGTCTAAGGTTATCAGTGGTGTACCCCAAGGTTCAGTGTTGGGACCCTTACTTTTCAATATATTTATAAATGATATCGGGTCTGGGATTAAAAGTACCATTTCAGTGTTTGCAGATGACACCAAGCTATGCAGTGGAATAACGGTCCTTACAGGATGTCTCCAACTTACAAGCCGACCTCAATGCACTAATTGGGCGACTGTGTGGCAAACGAGGTTTTATGTTTCAATCTGTTTTTATTTGTTCAGGTAAGACAAATTAAGATACATCTCCATTAACAATAGAACTGGAACATCTTATGGTCCAACATTAACATTCAGACTTATCCTCCAACCCCAAAGTCCATACCCAGAACTTTCTTAGTCCGCGCTTGTCAGCGCTTCTATCCGCTGATAGCTTTTCTGTATAGGATCCTATTGTTCTTGGGTTAATTAAATAAACATATATATATCCAGTAACTAACTATTATTTCTAGCCTGGTTGCAAACGAGGTTTTATATTGATAAATGTAAAGTTATGCACTTGGGGGCTAAGAATATGCATGCATCGTACATACTAGGGGGGAGTACAACTGGGGGAATCCATAGTGGAGAAGGATCTGGGGGTTTTGGTAGATCATAAGCTTAATAATGGCATGCAATGCCAAGCTGCGGTTTCCAAACCAAGCAAAGTCCTTTCTTATATAAGAGAGGTATGGACTCCAGAGATAGAGACATTATTTTGCCCCCCTGTACAAATCATTAGTGAGACCTCATCTGGAATATGCAGTTCAGTTTTGGGCACCAGTTCTCAAAAAGGATATCGGGGAACTGGAGAAAGTGCAGAGAAGGGCAACTAAACTAATAAGAGGCATGGAGGAGCTCAGCTATGAGGAAAGATTAGAGGAACTGAATTTATTCTCTCTTGAGAAGAGGAGATTAAGGGGGGATATGATCAACATGTACAAGTATATAAGTGGTCCATATAGGGAACTTGGTGTGGACAAGGGGGCACTCTTTACGTCTAGAGGAAAAAAGATTGCATCTCCAAATACGGAAAGGTTTCTTCACAGTTAGAGGTGTGAAAATGTGGAATAGACTCCGTCCAGAGGTGGTTTTGGCCAGCACGGTTGATTGCTTTAAAAAAGGCCTGGATTCTTTCCTTAATGTAAATAATATAACTGGGTACTAACATTTTTAGGTAAAGTTGATCCAGGGTGAATCCGATTGCCTCTCGGGGGATCAGGAAGGAATTTTCTCCCCCCCCGCTATAACAAATTGGATCATTGGCTTTGCTGGGGTTTTTTTGCCTTCCTCTGGATCAACTGTGGGTGAAGAATTGTATATGGGATTGTATGGTTATATATAATTTTTCTATTTTTATTTGGTTGAACTAGATGGACTTGTGTCTTTTTTCAACCTGACTAACTATGTAAGGGTCCTTTCACACCAGTGGAGTCCGTTTTGACGGGCTCCCCTGCTCAGCGGGGATCCGTCCGTTTATCCCCGCTGAGCCGGCGGATGACAGGACAGACTCTGCACTCTGTGCAGAGACTGTCCTGCCACAGCTCCATTCTCCTCTATGGAGAATTGGATGAACACGGACCGTCTGTTTTTGGCGGATCGGAGTGGATCGGGTGTCAGCGGACATATCACCGCTGACATCCGTCGCTCCATAGAGAGCAATGGAGTGTCCGTTCTAAACGATCCGCCCGTGTGAAAGGGACCTAACTATGTATCTCACGAAAAATTAAACTCCTTTCGCAGGCAGTGTCCAAAAATTGAAGTGTATCTCACTGAAGGCTCCTGAGAAAACATTCACACAAATTACATTTCTGGGGACCTTCTATACACCAGTGGTGTAAAGAACACTTCCAAGTTGCCATATTAGGAGCAAGCAAAATTTGACAGATTCAAAAACTGTAAAGGTTGTAGACTGAAATAGAAAGGTATTTATTAAAGTGACAGTAAAATCTGGAGAAAAAAAAAGCTTCCTCCAAATCCCCGAATTCCTTTTTCTTTTTTTCTTACTGCTGTGATCCAACTTCATGTTAGATGGTGGCTGTGCTTGTACTCCATGGTCTCAAAATATGTAGGAAAGTAGCCACCCTCTCTTGCTTGCACTTGAGAAGGAATACAAACTATAGACCATGGGATTTGCAGAGTGCATAGAGCAGTGCACTTGACCAATTAATGGGTTGTAAGGTTGGACCTCTCTAGGCTACTTATGTACTTATTGCCAGGCAACCTTCAGTGCTTTCCAGTACTAAATTTGTGAATGGCATAAAAGGTGACCCATCTTTATGTTCTTTGTTGAATACTTCAATGTTGATGCTAAACTTGGACATGTACAATTTAGTAAATCAAAGACCCTGCCTGAAAACCCGCAAGCAGTAAACGTATAACTACTGCCTGTTAATGCAGTTTTTAATATTTTATTTACATTTACAGATTGGTGAGTTTTTGACCGTTCAATAAAATATATGAATTCTCTTTGAAAAGCAAAGTCAACTTTACAGTGGAGCTAACGTCCACAATTTCTTCACTCCAGCAAGGCGACATCTGCTAGCTACTTCACCGGCACTGCCGTCTTTTCTCACGCTTCTTGTGGGTGCAGGGTCTTTAGGTGTCTTGATTAGCCAGCATTGCATGATGTGCATTTTATTGTCAAAAGTATTAGGACGCCTGCCTGACCTCACAAATGCACTTTTGGAAGAATGGTCAAACATTCCCATGGACACTCCTAAACCTTGTGGACAGCCTTCCCAAAAGAGTTGAAGCTGTTATAGCTGCAAAGGGTGGGCCAACTCAATATTAAACCCTACAGACTAAGACTGGGATGCCATTAAAGTTCATGTGCGTGTAAAGGCAGGTGTCCCAATACGTTTGACAATATACTGTATGATGACAGGGCTTCCATCTTCACGCGGTCTTCTTTCTGGGTTCACAGGTTCCGGCCATTTGAATGGCTGAGCTGGGATGACGTCACTCCTGGGCATGCACACAGAGAGTCACTGCCATGGCACAGCTCTCTCAATGGACTGCATGCCATCCATTGAGAGTGCAGTACGTATGCACCGTGATGACAGCAGAAATAGTGAATATCTCTTAAACGGTGCACATTTATGGGATGTTTCTTGTACCTACAGGTAAGATTTAGTATAAGTTTACCTGTAAGTACAAGTCAACAAGCGGTGTTTACTACTGCTTTAATTCATCCTGGCACTCAGTAGATGCCGGAATTATATACAGAGTTGCACAGTATAAAGATCGAGAAGAAGGTAAGAAACCTTTATTATAAAAGACACCTAGTACATCTCTTCTGTAATAAAATACCTTCTTGCTCGCAATCTTTTGAATGCTTTTTACATGACCCAGTTCCTGATTCCCACGCAGGGCATAAAGGAAACTGGGCGCAAACCATGTGGAAGACCTGATGACATAACATGATGTCATTTATACCTGTCTGTCACTTACACCCGCCTGGAGTTCAGTTTTACACAAATAAATAATAATTCTATAAACTTCTGAACTTTCAAAAAATAGTTTCTCTTAAGGGCTTCCTCAGACCTATGCAATGTGGTAGTTTTTATTCTCTGTTTTTCCTCCATAAAAAAATATAGAGGACTTTTTAACGTTTGACCACCAACCCTGATGAAGATCTTGGATTAATCACTTTCTAAACGCGTTGGGTCTCTTTCTGCCAACAGCTGGCAGTATATAGTGGTTATTTTTTGCTTCATTTTTCGCATATGTATTGCTTCATCCATATGTGATTCCACCTTCAGTATGTATGCAACTCAATGTTGTTTTCTGTTCAACCACAATTGTTTGTATTCATGTTCCATGGACCCACTTATGTCTGGGGTCTTTTTTAGATAAACTAATAAAACTTTTTGAATTTTACTTTGTACTTTGCTCTTGATGAGTTGGTTTCCCTATAAAGTCCCATTGGGGGTTCACTTTCCATACATACATATATGCAATGTGGTAGCACTTGGTAAAAATGTATTACCATGACGCATGGTATGTATCTCGCTTTGTGTGATGCGATGACCTTCAAATGGCAAGGGGGGGGTGCACTGTGATGTAAGGAAGGGTGGAGGACTCTTGAATTATGATGGTGGGGATGCCCTTGACATCTGACGTAACAAGAGCAGTGGGGTGCTCTGGACATCTAGTCATACAGATACAACTGGCTCTTTGAGGGCAACCATAATGCTGATGTGGCCCATGATGAAATTGAGTTTGACACCCCTTCTTTACAGGATTATACTTATAGCAACAATAAGATACAGTTGCTCATTAACCCTTCCAGTAGATAAGATTGCCACCTTTTCTGGAAAAAATACCAGATGATATCTTTTATTATAGTCTTCCAGTCTTGCTAGCTCCCAATCCTTAGGAATCTGTCTGTGACAGCTCGTCGCAGTGAGCGTGTCCTCAGCACAGAAACTACAGCCAACGGTTCATACTCTTTGCTGCTGTACATATGTTTTACGTAGGTGGCAAGAGGATAATGACATTGGCATTTTTTTCCAGCTAGACTGGTAAAACACCATCCAGTTGGCAACACTAAATTGGCCATACTTGGGAAAACAACCATCTTACTAGGCTTCTCTCCTCAGCTTATGCTTAGACATCAACAGTTTATATCCAAAAGAGGAATAGTAGACATATATTTATTTCTATATAGGAAAATAAAAAAATGCTTTGGTCAGGGTTCATCCTCCCACATGTCTTGGTTTTGGGAGGAAAGTCTCAGTTTTTGGACTTTATAAATTGAAAGCTTTTGTCCCAACAACGGTCATTTCTTTTTGGCTGGTTTGCAACACTGATACTTTCCCGTCTTCCATTTTGTTTCATCGGGCCAAGTTCTTGTATTTTAAAGTGTCTGTGAATTCCCCTGGCTACACTTATAAAGGAAGCCACCTCAGGCAGACATGCCACCACCACCGAACAATGTGTTAATTTCTGACAAGAACCTCAAGCAGGCCAATTTCGTGTCCGATAATTTGCTTAAAGCCCTTTTGCACACACGTAGCAGGAGCAGCTTTCTTCTGTATGTTAATGTAATGCGGGGGGAAAAAATATGTTATTATTTGCACTTAGCAAGGGGAGAATAAGTAAGCTTGTCACATATTCTATTATGAGATTATTCTCCAGATACATCCACAGAAAATGCCACGGACTGAGGATTCGATAACAAGAGGAGTTAAGGGTGTAATTAGGGGGAATTATGCTGAAGATGTTACTTCAAAGTGAGTTTTTTTTTCTTTTTTTTCTTTTTTTTTTATACCTACCCGCCATTTTCTTCAAGGAAAATATCAGCACAGCCGCATAATCGCATATCGATGTTTATTTAATAAAGATATTTTCACTTTTGAATTGTGTGCATTTTCTCTTAAAGGTCATGTAAAGTAAACTATATATATATATATATACAGTATCTCACAAAAGTGAGTACACCCCTCACATTTTTGTAGATATTTTATTCTATCTTTTCATGTGACAACACTGAAGAAATGACACTTTGCTACAATGTAAAGTAGTGAGTGTACAGCTTGTATAACAGTGTAAATTTGCTGTCCCCTCAAAATAACTCAACACACAGCCATTAGTTCAGTTTCAGGGTCTTGGCAAACTTCTTATAGCCTAGGCCATCTTTATGTAGAGCAACAATTCTTTTTTTCATCTCCTCAGAGAGTTCTTTGCCATGGGGTGCCATGTTGAACTTCCAATGATCAGTATGAGAGAGCGAGAGCGATAACCCCAAATTTAACACACCTGCTCCCCATTCACACCTGAGACCTTGTAATACTAACGAGTCACATGACATCAAAGAGGGAAAATGGCTAATTGGGCCCAATTTGGACATTTTCACTTAGGGGTGTGCTCACTTTTGTTGCCAGCGGTTTAGACATTAATGGCTGTGTGTTGAGTTATTTTGAGGGGACAGTAAATTTACACTGTTATACAAGCTGCACACTCACTACTTTACATTGTAGCAAAGTGTCATTTCTTCAGTGTTGTCACATGAAAAGATAGAATAAAATATTTACACAAATGTGAGGGGTGTACTCACTTTTGTCGAGATACTGTATATAATATATTTTTTTTACAATGGTCAAAATATATTATTCAAAATATTTTTATATTTTTTTAATCGTGTAAATAATGAAAAATATTATTATAAATATTGCGTAGTCTTCTGTCCAGGAAACAGGGAGTGCTCTAGTCTCATTTTCTCATCATTTAGCTAAAAGAAGCATATTAATTACAAAACTTCATATCGCAATTGTGGCTCCTCCCTTATAAGGTGGCTGAGTCTGAGAATTCATTTAGACAAAGGTAGCTGCAAGGCAATCTGTTCTGCCTTGTAGTCAGGTGCAGTCTAATTTTTCCACTGTAGGTGGTGCTATTCCGCAGCGGCATTGCAGTTGGAGAGGGAGTCAAGAGGAACATGGTACCTGTATAGTATCCTGGGTCACCGGAGAAGTTGTTCCATTGGATGCTGCTGCCCCATGTGACTCCAGCAGCCATCTTGGGTCAGGCAGAGCCTACTTAAAGTATTATTAAAGCCACAACAGTAAAATAGGTCTGTATATGCAGTAAAGCATGCTTGTTATACTCACTGTGAAGAAGGGGTTTATACTCGGCATTGTATATAGAAGGCTGTTTGAGCATGTCTTCTCTGATCCTCCCCTTCTTCCACTGTCCCCTAATAATTCCCTGATAACACAGAGTCTATTGAGTCAGGCTGCAAATGCTCAGTTTGGTGTGAATTGCTGGAGAGGTTTTTTTCTTGGGAGGGTGCATGTGATCAGCACAGGGCCAATCAGCACAGTCCAGACAGAGGGTCAGGGCTCTTGTAGTGTCATAGGACAGTCAAAAACTCCTCCTACAAGGTTTGACCAGTGCTTGGCTGGACACTGATAGAAGTCACAAGACTGCTATATACTGCTGATGAGAAAAGGTATCTAGCAGTTTATATTTACTAAAATAATTACATTTCCATGTTCCGTGTACAGTGGGAGACCAGATATAGTGACTGAAGGCTCGTGGGTTTAGTAACACTTTATGATCCTGGCTACTAGGCTTGGCACACATTTTGCGGGTGGGTAGAGTAGGGACATGTACCTCACTTGGTAGGGACAGAACTAGTGGCGTAGGGCTCGCAACTTCTCTGGACATCTTCCCGCTTGGGCACGAGATGGCCGCCTTCTGACCCTCCTAACAGGCGCTGTCAGTTTGGCTGAAGCCTGCTCTCTACATGCTGCTGGACCTGTGAGTGTCCCTGGTTGGGTTGTCTTCCCACCGGGTTTATTGTGAACTGTCTTTGCATTATTTCAATACAAGTTATTTAAAGGGTAACTTCACTTATGTGGAAAAAAAATAGCAAATAAAGAAAAAATAATATAGCGTATATAATTGTGACACACGTCATATTGTAGTTGAATGTTATTAAAAATTACCTTTCCTTTTCAATCTGCAGCCAATGTAATTTTATGCATTGCAATATGGCTACCTGGAGGTGTTCTGTACACAGAGTGTCTACTAACCACTCCCCAGTAACATCATTTGCTGCTTGTGTGATCACCAATTTTCCCAGAAGTCTGCCTAAGATACAAATCATATTTCAGGCATCCCCTGCAACAAAAATGTCATTTTTGGAGAGATACTTTTTAATAGGAACACGTGTAAAGGGATGCAGGCCCAGCAGATTTCCTCATTAGTGCCCAACAGGTGCACACCTGACAGTTAATTATGAAACCACTCCCATTAGACCCACTCAGTACTGAGGCACAGAGGATTTCTTCAGAATAACAAAAGGTAGGAATCTGCAACACAGCTTGTTATAATCCTTTTGATGTACATTGATCATGTTGGAATGTTTTTTTCTCAACAGAAGTGGAGTTACACTTTAACTACTTGCGCTGTAGCCGAATGACGTCTACAGTGCCGCTGGCTAGTTCTGGGAGGGCTTCTATTGACGTCCTCCTGTGCCCACGCTTCTCCCCGGGGTGCACATCCAGGAATGTCCATGATCACTGGATCTGCAGGACCCAATCACAGCAGCCCTTTACCATGTGATCGCTCCGTCCAATAACTTTGCCAACAAACCGGGATCATGCTCGGTTCAGCTCACGTTGCTGCTGTGTTTCTCTCTCCTCTCCTCTCAGAGCAGAAAGAAACATAGCAGCAGCATGAGCTGAACCGGGCATGATCCCAATTTGTTGACATGATCCTCAGTGCCATTCTTTGTTGGCATGATCCTGAGTGCCACCAGCGCCACTAAGGTGCCATACTCAGGAGGAGTAGCAGAATGAGTTCTGGGGTGTAGTTGCAAGTATGCATGTGCCATGTGAGAGAAATAACCCGTTGATATGACAATTTTGTGAAGAAAAAAAAAAATCATTAATTTTGCAAAGAATTGTGGGAAGAAATTACAACTTCAAAAAAACTCACCATGCCTCTTACTAAATACCTTAGAATATATACTTTCCAAAAAGGGGTAATTTGGGGGTTATTTGTACTTTCCTGGCTTGTTAAGCCTCGTGCACACGATCAGAAAAATGGAAGAAAAATACTGCTTGTCGAAGCGATCGTACGATAAACGGATCGTTAGTTCAGAGCCGATCACAACAGTTCATCCGATATTATCCGATCGGACATGCAGGAAAATTTTTCTCCTATTATGCCTGATTGTACGATTTTCGTTTAACCAGTACAGTTGTCGTTCGCAAATGCAATACAAATTCACTACATCACATCACTTCCGATTTTTTATTCTGTCATAACAGAATTTTCGTGACTTATGTAAACTTTTCAGATTCCATCTGAGATTACCATGCAAAAAACCCTTAAAATGGACGATCATTCCTCCGATAATCTCATCGTGTGTACCGGGCACTAGGGTCTCAAGAAATCAGATAGGCCATCGGTACATCAGATGTGATCAATTTTCAGTGATTGGCACCATAGCTTGTAAACTCTATAATGTTCACAATGACCAAATAATATACAGTGGAACCTCGGATTACGAGCATAATCCATTCCAGGAGAATGCTTGTAATCCAAATCACTCGTATATCAAACCAAGTTTCCCCATAGAAAACAATGGAAACTCAGATAATTCGTTCCACAGTGACTGCTTGTCAATGCAGTACTGTATGTGGCCAGAGGTCTGGGGGCGCTGGTGTATGCAATACCGTATGTGGCCAGAGGTGTGGTGGCGCTAATGAGGCTCAGAGACGCTCGGCAACTGTTTACACGTTTGGTATTTCCGAGTGTTTCTGAATGCTTCTGAGCGTCTCTGAGCCTCACCAGCGCCCCTCCACCTCTGGCCACATTTGGTATTGGATGTACAGGGGCTTAATCCTGCTCGTTTTGCGAGACAACGCTTGCAAACCGAGACAGGATTTTTCTTAAAAAACTGCTCGTATTGCGAAACGGTCATTAACCGCGTTACTCGCAATCCCAGGTACCACTGTATACTGATTTGGTTGTTTTTACAAAAAAAGTAGCATTTCGGTCAAAATGTATGAAGAAAAATTACTAATTTGCAAAACTTTATAACAGAAAGGAAGAAAAATGCATTTTTTTTTACAAAATTTTCTGTATTTTTTCATTTATAGTGCAAAAAAAAAAAAACACTGGTAATTAAATACCACCAAAGAAAAGTTATATTTGTGTGAAAAGAAAGGACAAAAGTTTCATGGGTACAGTGTTGCAGGACTGGGTAATTGTCATTCAAAGTGTGAGAGCACTTGTTAGGGCACGGAACTTTTCAATTACATGGCAGAAGTGTCATATTATAAAGGGTTCATCTCCAGGTACTATTATATGTTGCTGACCATCTTTTTGAAAGGCTTTCTGTCCAGGGCCGCTGATAGTTGGGAGAAAGATGTTGGCCCAATTTGCTGAGGATCAGCGGGAAGAGGTCTTGCAGGCGGTACCGGCGGACTCTCTTGTTTCTCAGTGCTTGACTCAGCTCTACATCACACTAAGGGTTCACCTAACACCAGCAAGACTGTTTAATATGGGACTAAGGGAGGACCTGTTGTGTACTAGATGTTCTAGAGCAGTGGTTCTCAACCCTGTCCTCAAGTACCCCCAACAGGTCATGTTTGCAGGTTTTCCTTTATCTTGCACAGGTGCTTTAAATCAGAGTCGATGGCTTGGTATTTCAGACAGCTATTTTGTCTAAGAGAAATTCCCAAAACATGGCCTGTTGGGGGTACTTGAGGACAGGGTTGAGAACCACTGTTCTAGAGATCATGGTGATCTAATCCACCTTTTATGGAGATGTCCAAAGTTACACCTCTATTGAACTGGAGTGCTTAACACTCTAAATAGAGTATTTCAGGTAACCATTCTGGTGGACCCTAAACCCTGTATTTTGGGGATTTTAGATACCCATTGAAGACATACCCAAACACGCTATAGGTAGGGCTCTATTCCAGGCCCGTAAGTTGATACGTAGGCATTGGAAGGATACTGAACCACCTTTGCTGAGGGAGTGGATTGTCCACATGGGTGATACACTGAGACTAGAGAAATACGTTTTTCAGCACAGGGAATGCTCGAGCAAATTTGACAAATTGTGGTTCCAGTGGCCTGATACTAGGGTTGCCACATCATCCCTTTAATCCAGGACACATATGAATTTCACAGGTTGTTCTGAGGCTAATTTAATGCAGATAAGGCACCAAATGAGTTTAATTACCACCTTAATCAGCCATAGAACCTGTGTAATTAATATGTGTCCTGGATTAAAGGGATGATGTGGCAACCCTACCTGATACCACGGGACTCTCCCCTTCAGAATTGGTACTGAACCGTCTACTACTTTGAGATATTATTGCTTGTTATTAATGTTAGCGCCAGGCCAGACTCTTTATACCTTAGATATTAGACAATGTTGTAGAGAACATGACCTGTTTGGATTGAGAGATGTGGCGTGTATTGGGGTACATGGAACTTTTGGGTTCTTCCGATATATTTGATAAGCACGCTTGGCTCCTAAGGGATATGTGGAAAGAGTGCCCACATCCCTAAGTGCAATTCTAAAACAAAAACCCAGAGGCCAGGTCCAGAGGCTCCACCACACAGGGGAGGGGAGGTCCCAAGGCCGACCAAGGAACCCCCTGTTGGGTGCCAGCTAGGGTTGCCACATTATCCCTTTAATCCAGGACACATATGAATTACACATGTTGTTCTGTGGCTGATTAAGGTGGTAATTAAACTGACTTGGTGCCTTATCTGCATTAAATTAGCCTCAGAACAACCTGTGTAATTCATATGTGTCCTGCATTAAAGGGATGATGTGGCAACCCTAGTGCCAGCACACCCCAGGTAGTGTGAATCTGTGAGTATAGCACAAGGTGGTAGAGGGAAGGTGATCAGGTGATCCAATTAATTAATAATCTAAATCTGGTATTTAACGTGAAATAGTGTTTATATGTCAAAAATGTATCTGAATTAGCTTATAGTGATATGGAAAGCTACCAATTGTTGGCCAAGATATAGACACAAATCATCCACACTGTTCAGAGCCCTCAGAGGAACTTTGCACAGGCTGTAGATGTGCAGCACACCCGATAACCCTCTCTGGCTGCCGCTCAGCAAACCCTTCCGATATATTTATATCACAAGGGATGTTTACATTCCTTGTGATAGCAATAAAAGTGATCAGATTTTTTTTTTTTAAAGGAACAGTGTTAAAAGAAAAAATATAATAACATAAATAAAAAAATAAAATTTTAAAGAACCACCGTCCCCGCAAGCTTGTGCAGCAAAGAAAACGCATTTGTAAGTCATGCCCGCATATGAAAATGGTGTTCAAACCACACATGTGATGTATCGCTATGATCACCAGAGTGTGAGCAATAATTCTAGCAAAAGACCTCCTCTGCACCACTAACCTAGTAACCGTTAAAAAATTTTAAAGCGTCGCCTATGGAGAGTTTTAAGTACCCGAGTGTGTCGCCATTCCGCAAGTGTGCGCAATTTTCAGCCATAACATGTATGGTATCTATTTACTCGGCGTACCATCCTCTTTTACAATACACAAAAAAATTGGGCTAACTTTACTGTTGTCTTATTTTTTTAACTTAAAAAGCAATTTTTTTTTCCAAAAAAATAGCGCTTGAAGGACCGCAAATACCGTGTGACAAATAGTATTGCAACGACCGCCATTTTATTCTCTAGGGTGTTTGAAAAAAATATATAATGTTTGGAGGTTCTAAGTAATTTGCTAGCAAAAAAAAATGCTTTTAACTTGTAAACAACAAGTGTAAAAAAGGGCTCCGGGGCTTAATTGTTTAAACTAATTTACAACAGTGGGTTCAGTTCCTGCGTCCAACAAGAGTAACTGCAAGGGGTTACAGTGTTCTGGCACCGCCAGCACTCAAGGCCCAAATTTTTCGCCACCTGTTTGACTGAGGGCCTTCGTCACAATTTGTAAACTAATTTACAACATCAGGCCCAGTTCCTCCGTCCAACAAGAGTAACTGCAAGGGTTACAGTGTTCTGGCACCGCCAGCACCCCAGGCCCAATTTTTCGCCACCTGTTTGACTGGGGGATTTTATCACAATTTTTTAACTAATTTACAACAGCAGGGCCCGTTCCAAAATTTAAGAAAAAATGATGTGGGGTTCCCCCCCAAAATCTAAACCAGGCCCTTCAGGTCTGGTATGGAATTTAAGGGGAACCCCGCACTAAAATGTTTTCAAAAAATGACGTGAGGTCCCCCCCAAAATCCAAACCCGGCCCTTCAGGTCTGGTATGGATTTCAAGGGGAACGCCGTGCCAAAAAAAAAAAAAAATGGTGTAGGATCCCCCCCAAAATCCAAACCAGACGCTTATCTGATAACGCAGTCCTGGCATGGCAGGAGGGGGTGGGGACAAACGAGCGACCCCCCCCCCCGAACCATACCAGGCCACATGCCCTCAACATGGGGAGGATGTTTTGAGGTCGCCCCCAAAGCACCTTGTCCCCATGTTGATGGGGAGAAGGGCCGCATCCCCACAACCCTGGCCGGTGGTTGTGGGGGTCTGCGGGCAGGGTCCGGCCCGGTCCTTCTTCTGGTCTTCTGCTTCTTCTTTTAGTCTTCTTGCTTCCTCTCTTCATCTTCAATCTTCGTCTTTATCTTCTTTCTTCTTTCACCACCGCCGCTCTCTCTGCTGCTGCAGTCCGGCCACTGCTCGTCTTGCAGAATGGGTGGTCTTCACAATGACAGTGCTTTTATAAGAAGAGGTGGGGCCACCCAGTGACGTAACTGAGTGAACCCGCCCCTTCTGATGTCATGTGATGTCAGAGGGGGGTCACCCATTTACGTCACCGGGTGGCCCTGCCCCTTCTTATAAAAGAAACGTCATCATGAAGACCACCCATTCTGCAAGACGCGCAGGGGCCAGACTGCAGCAGCAGAGGCAGTGGTGAACAATCAATTTAAAAACTTTTTTTCCATTGATACATGTCCGCTAGGGCAGGACCCGGGTCCCCATAAACTTTTTAGGGCAATAACATTGCATATAAGCATTTAAAATGAGCACTTTAGATTTTTCATGTTTGGGTCCCATAGACTTTAATGGTGTTCGGATGTTCGCCCTGAACTTTTTGTCTGTTCGCATGTTCTGGTGCGAACCGAACCAGGGGGTGTTCGGCTCATCCCTACTTAGGAAGGGGGTATAAGTGCCCGGTGGGCAAGTGGTTAATCGCACTGGGGATGTGTGTATTATTGCCAATGCACCCCACCTACATGCTGACTCCTTAGCTGAACCGCAGGGCTTTGGGAATCCTTTGTGTCATGTAATAAATGCTTATTTGTAAATAAAGATTGAATATAAATTGTGAATAAGAAGATATCAAACAGTTTATAAACTAAAAGTTTTATATACGATTGACTCAAATCCATTATGGTTTCCCTTTAGCCAAAGTCTGGTTAAAGGGAAAATCTCTCGGTTTGCCATGATTAAAACAGCAGAATGTCACTGTGAATACAATGTATTTATAAGGCAAAAATATGCATACATCTAGGGTTTTATGGCATGTACACACTACTGTGACTCCTACACATTTTTAATGTGTCTGTTCTGCGTCTAAAAATACTTCCTTTTTTTTTTTTTTTTTTTTTTTTTTTTTAATGAGCGTAGACACATGCAAAGACCATTGTGTTTTCATTGCATTGCATGGTGTGTGTGTTCTGTAATTATTTTTGTCTTGAGTATGTGATCCTATGTATTATGCCACTAGGAAAATATATTGCATATTGACCATTACTGCATTCATTAGGCCAGCAACGTGCTTGTGATCCATATAACAAGCGCGCTGGGTGAAAATTAAAAATTGGGAGCAAGACTACCTTCAAATGTCTAATTCACATCCCATGCAGGAGAAGCACAGAGGGCCCATTACAATTTTAGCACACATATTAACACAAATTTTAACACTGTTTTAAAGGGTGCTGATCCTTTAAAAATATTATGTGAAAATGTGATTATTCAAGCTTTAAGCGCATCCAGTGTATGTGGTGATCTAAAATAGTCACGTGCTATAAAATAGACATGTGCAGTTCCGAATTTGTTTTTAAACGAATTTTGACATTCGGAGGTACCCGAATTAATGAAAATCCGTTTACCAATTTTTTTTCTGAATATTCGTAAATTCATAAATTCGAAAATGTGGAAATTCAGAAATCCGAAAACCCAAAAATTCAAAAATCTGAAATAATAACTAACTATAATAACTTAACTATTACTAACTATTAAATTATAGGTATTGGAATTTCCTCTTGGTGAAAGTAACAAATACAAATTTATCCGAAGTTACGAATTATCCGAAATAACGAATGCCATATCTAAACAAATGGAATGTAACGAATTAATAATAATAAATAATAATAATAATAAAAACTTTTAATTATCATTATTATTTATTATTAATTTGTTCCGTTCCATTTGCTTACATGCGGCATTCGTTATTTTGAATAATTCGTAACTTTGGATAAATTTGTATTTGTTACGTTGACTAACAGCCAAATTTGAAAGGAAATTCCAATACCTATAATTTAATAGTTAGTTATTATTAGTTAGTTATTATTATATACAGTATATAACATAAAACATAACTGTGCATATAGGTCTGAATATCGTGAATAAATAAAAAATAGTCATGCTGTCATGCTGTCAAGTGTTTATCCACAGCCATTGATGATAAGGCTTCTGTTGCCCCATATTAGCAAAAACACAAGGAGACAATGGCGCACTGGCCTAGCGCATTATCCTCAGATGTACATTTATTAAAAAAGATATAAAAACATACTCACAAACGAGCTTGTAAAACAGGCATAAAATGCATAGCACAATGCTACGTATCCATGGTGGCATGTGTCGCTGAAATGATGCCCCAAACAGACATTCTGACGTGTTTCGAGGTCGAACCTCTTCTTCAGTTTTTTGGCTCTGAAGAAGAGGTTCGACCTCGAAATGCGTCAGCCAGCCAGTCTGTGTGGGACATCATCCCAGTGACACATGCCACCATGAATACATAGCATTGTGCTATGCATTTTATGCCTGTTTTACAAGCTCGTTTGTGAGTATGTTTTTATATCTTATTTAATAAATGTACATCTGAGGATAATGCGCTAGGCCAGTGCGCCATTGTCTCCTTGTGTTTTTGCTAGTGTTTGGACTTCCCCAGTTCCTCAGTGGCAGCAAGGCGGCTCATTGTCTGAAGGTGACAAGCAGTGGTTTGGCTATACAGTTGGAGGAGCTTTCTCTTCAAGCGCAGGAAAGAAAATATATGTTGATTGTATTCTGTTGCCCCATATACTGGGGCCCGTCAGTGAGGTGAGCATACACCCTTGGGGGTCTTCTGGTGGTGGCTTGCACAGAAGATATTGACATCACCTCTGGCTAGAATTACTGCCCATGATCTGATGTTTGATATCTCATATGAGTGGGACGATCGCTGTTTGCGTGCGGACACACGTGTTTGCCTTTGCGCATGGGTATGGGGGAACGGGGGCAATTTTTTAAAAATTATTTATTTATTTTTTTTTGCACTGTTGCTTTAATTTTCTTTTTTTTTTATCACTTTTATTGCTGTCACAAGGAATGTAAACATCCTTGTCACAGTAATAGGCAGTGACAGGTATTCTTTATGGAGAGATCTGGGGTCTATAAGACCGCAAATCCCTCCTTTGCCCTTAAAAACTTTCAAAATACTAAGATCAGTGTTTTTGAATGTTTTCGTTTTTTTAAAAAAATGGTGCCGTTGACATTCGGGTAAACCGGAAGTGATGTCAGGTCATCGCTCCCGGCTTTGTTGTTCGGGTCTACCAGTGGGGCGGGAGAGCCCAAGTAAACTGTGGAAGATGCCAAGAGGGGGTGCACATCCCCTCCCACTGCTTGTAAATTGTAATCCCAACCAAAACCTATAAAGATGTCTGTATAGCCTTGGGCTAAGTACACACGCGTGCAGCAGCGCGGTCTGCGGTTTGCGCAGGCACAAAAGCCCATCCATTTGAATGGAATGCCATGCCCCACGAGACGCAAGAAAGAAGCCCCTGCACTATTTCTGTGGGTGGTTGTGGCTGCCGGTATTTGTGCGGGTCCCACAGTGACAACACCTGCACAGATGTGAGCCTAGCCCAGTGGCAGCTGGTGGTATATTTTTTTGGGGGGGGCAAGCAATGCATCCACAGCCACCCCCCGTCCGGTCGGTAGTCAGGTCACCCGCACCTCCCGCCATGCCCCCTGGTCAGTCACCATCTAGGTTGCAGCGGCTGCGGGCGACAGCTTCCCCTGCATCTCCTATTCATCTGCATGACGCTGTGCTTCTCCTCCCTTCTCTTCCTAGGCGGACTGTCTCTTTTCAGCCAATCGGGAGACAGGTCTCAGGACCCTCTTCCTGATTGGCTGGGAGGAGAATCAGGAAGACAGCAGCGAATATTCATTTGCTAATGTCACACAAGTGGGTGTGCTTGGGGCACAGTGCTCTGCGCCCCGAGCCCACCCTTTCTTGAAGCCTATTAGAAGCTCTGGCTCTAATCACGTGCTTAAAAAAAAAACCCCATTGAAATCCATGCATCTAACACCCTGCCTGTAGATTGCGGGGCCGGAGGACGGTGCCCCTGCACCTTGCATTAAGGGCTGCCACTGACCTGGGCTTACAGAAGCAAAAACTGGCACAAATCTTTGGAATAAAAAATTGCTTGTGCCAACTCATGCCCCCTTGCAGGGTAAGTTTGCTTGAAGCCACACGAGCACCGCAAATTATTTTTCCTATATAATTCACACTTACCCCATCTAGATTGCTGCATCTCATCTTCCCCTGCATCATGCCGTGTATCTCCTCCCTCCTCCTCCTAGGCGGGCCAATCGGATTGGCTCTCCTTTCAGCCAATCGGGTGACAGGTCTCAGGACCCGCTTCCTAATTGGCTGGGAGAAGAATCAGGAAGACAATAGCGAATATTCATTTGCTATTGTCACACAAGTGGGTGCGCCCCGAACCCACCCTTTCTTGAAGTCTATCAGATCCTCAGGCTCTAATCACGTGCTTCAAAAAAAAACCCATTGGAATCCATGCATCCGGCGCCCTGCCTGTAGATTTGGGGGGGCCGGACGCACGGATAGGGGAGACGGCGCCCCTGCACTCTGCATTACGGGCTGCCATTGACCTGGACTTACAGAAGCAAAAACTGTCACAAATCTTAGGAATAAGAAATTGCTTATGCCAACTCATGCACCCTTGCAGCGTAAGCTTGCTTGAAGCCATGCGAATACTGCAAATATTTTTCCTATGGTGCCCGCACCTCCCGCCACCACCACCCCTCCCGGGTCGGTCACACTTAACCCCATCTAGGTTGCTGCGTCTCCTCTTCCCCTGCATCACGCCGTGCATCTTCTCCTCCCTCCTCCTAGGCGGCCAATCAGATTGGCTCTCCTTTTGGCCAATTGGGTGACGGGTCCCAGGACCCGCTTCCTGATTGGCTGGGTGGAGAATCAGGATTGGGGGGCTGGACGCATGGATGGGGGGGCGGTGCCCCTGCACCCTACATTATGGGCTGCCATTGACCTTGACTTAGAGAAGCAAAAACTGGCACAAATCTTAGGCATTAAAAATTGCTTGTGCCAACTCATGCACCCTTGCAGCGTAAGCCTGCTTGAAGCCACGCGAACACCGCAAATTATTTTTCCTATGGTGCAAATTTGTGTTACATTACATTAAATGCCAAATAATAAAATGCACCATGCTCAATCGGCCTTGCGCAGTTTCTCGCTCGTCTCCCTCCCTATCGCACAGATATAACTGATGTACAAACTAGACTTTTGTCTGGTCCGCTAGCCTAGCAGCGTCATTTATTACATTTTTTTTTTTTCTTTTACCTATTATTATTATTATTTTCCTGGCCCAGAAATAAAAACAGCTGAGGTAGGATGCTTTAATGGCCTCTGTGCACCTGTAGTGGAGCTCACAAATCAAAGCCTGGTTATTATTCAGTCAGGCTGCATCGTGGTCTGGAAGGGCTGACAGGCCGAGCGGGGGGGGGGGGGGGGG
>BLSH010121848.1:1571913-1597152 GCA_018402905.1 Glandirana rugosa | reverse complement strand
ACCCATCGGACTTATAAATCACACGAGGTAGGTCAGGAACCCCTCCTCACGGGTCATTCACCGACCTCTTCGAATATTTATCAGACTCTAAATCTTGTCGTCCCAGAAGAGGGACAACATCCCTCACGCGGACAGACCTACCCCCACCGATGGGAGTAGACGTTGTCGATAGGACTAGGGTCGATAATAAGTAACTCCAGGGTCGACACCGTATCTCCGGATAAGGACAACTGGGTGAAAATTTCGATCAATTCCCTTGGGAGTAGATTCCAGGACCAAACCTCCAGACTCCTTCTAACTTCCATTGGGCACACTTCAGTGAGCTCTCCAAACCAGGACCTTAGATGAGGGTTCCCTTAACTAGCTTTAAAAGTGGGTCAACAGGAATAGGCCTCTATGCCACAGCTGGGACCTCAATGAATAATAGCTGGGATCAGGATAGCTGTTGCAGATGAGGGTAGCCACCCCCATCCAGACAGGCGCACTCCCTACAACAGGGAGAAGACCCTGCTGTTCTAAATCTCAGACTATTTATAAGCTTCTCCAGCCACTTACTGGGCACTCCTCCCCAAGGACTGGATGGAGCACACTAAATATTCAGGCTACCCATTTGTCTTGCTCAGCCCCCTATGTTCCAGAAACCTCTAAAAAGCAAAGGAGAACAATCAAACCTGCAGCCTCTGAGATCCAGAACAGCCAAAAGCAATCAACATCTGCTCCACTGAAAGAACTATATTTGCCTAGGAGGTTGCTATAGATAAGTGGTTCTCAACTCCTGTCCTCAGGACCCACCAACAGGCCAGGTTTGAAAGATAACTGAAATACATCACAGGTGTTATCATTTTCTGCTCAAGAATTGCAGTATTCTAGTCTGCATTTCCCCAGGTAATGCTTAAAATATGGCCTATCAGTGGGTCCTGAGGACAGGGGTTGAGAACCCCTGCTATAGATAGTTTATGGAATGGTCAAAACATATGTCATATTGATTTTTTTTTTTTTTTGTCTGTGTCTCATCGGGAGACTTTCATTCACTTCCTGTTAGTAAGGAGCAATCCCTCCTTACACAGTTGTTCTTGGAGCAGGTGTTCCATGGGGAGGTTTCCTTGTATTCCTGTTCTAGTGACAGCTATGACATTTTAGATTTCCTATTTTTTTCTGTTGTAGCTGGGGGCAAATAGAGGGGTTGAATGTCTCCAGTGGCGGTACAGAAAGTAAAATGAAATCCTGGGAGATGGTCTAATCCACAGGCGTCAAACTGGCGGCTCTCCAGCTGTTGCAGAACTACAAGTCCCATGAATCATGACATGATTACAAGGCTGACAAGCATACTCTGACAGGCAGAGGCATTATGGGATGGGTAGTTCCACAACAACTGGAGAGCCGCCAGTTTAACACCACTGGTCTAATCCTACCCTACTTTACAAAAGCTAAAAAAAAGCATTGGGGCTGTGAATAACTTTAAGAAATACTTTTTAGGATGTTGGCATACACTTGCTGCCTTAAAGCAGGCCATTGGAGAAAATAGGTTTCCAACATAGAGACTGCACATTCATTAGGCAGTCTACCTCTCAAGATGCCCTGTCATCCATTGGTAGTCAGCAACTGTGGAAATAAAAAAAAATAGCACCAATTGGCTTGATCCATCTTTCTTATCTGGAAGGTTCAACGTAAGAAGCGTAAATGGTATTGTTGAGTTGCACTCTGTTCATACACCTAAAGCCTCTTGCACAAGAGCTGATGGTTGGTAAACTTTTGTCCAAATTGGGTGACTGCGGGTTGGTCTAGAGTACTAACGTGAATCAAGTAATCGGCCAACAAAGCCAAACGTAGTGACGTGTTCCGAGCGTATAACAATGAAGTTAAGGTGAATGTGATTTGTGAATTACGAACACAGGTTACACGACCGAACATGTCCTGGATTCTGAGCATGCGTGTTTGCACTTCCAACTTTTGGTTGTTCAACTTCTGCACACACGAGCCAACAATCGGTCAACTCCTTGTTGGCCAACACAAGTTTTCTAGTCTCGTCGTCCAACTTCTGTTGGATGACGATTGGAAATCGACTGTAGAACCATGCGTACACACGATCGGATTATCTGACCGTGTGTACGGACCTTTAGTGTGCATCTGCATAATCAGAATTTCCAACCGCCATGCAAAAGCCTTCTTAGAGGGTCATGGACCACCATATTGTTGGTTTTCTGTCACCAGACCAGTTATTTAGTAGCAACCAAGGATGCCACCTACCATTCACTAGACAAAAAGGAGTAGAGATGGAACTAAGTAAGAGCCCCACTACAGTTATCTGTAGTATAAGGAAGAATTCTCTAAAAGGGGCCAAAACAGACCATGGTGCTCATCTCAGCAAATTGTCCTCTGCTGGAATTTTTTTCTCTCCTTTCCTGAAATTTAGCTGCAGACACCTGTACGAATAAACAAAGGCTCTTTCGGAACATTTTACAAGGCTTGGCTGGGGTTAAAATCCTGGCGTTCCTCTGCATTTTCAGAGGATTTAATATAATTCTGCCAGAATGACAAGTGTCATTTAAATGTAGATGATGCACTTTTAATAAATGTAATCCAGGTCTGATTACCGCGGAAGAAAGCTTTTTTTTTTTTTTTTTTTTAATCTTACCAGGCCAAGAATATTGCAATAACCGCTCCATCTGATTTCAAAAGTAAGATTTGCAAAAGGTCAAGATATCTATTGGACACACATACGCAGCTACATTGAAATTTTTCTCGCCAAGGGAATAAAAAGATTCTATCATTAAAAATGAAAGCGTAAGGACATCTCGTAGGACCGTAGCTATTTTTTTTTCTTCCTAAAAAGAAAGGGAGACATTTTACTATCGACTCCCAATCAGAAGATTTTTTAGCAATATCTCTAATCTGTCTCCGTCTACCCCCCCCCCCCCCCTTTTCACAACCCTCTTCCGCTGCCTCTTACTCGCCCTCCCCTCTCTTTCCCTTTCACATCAAGGCCTTTTTATCTCCCAATTTTGCATCTAAAGACTAGGTGAATGCCATTAGCTCAATTCAGGCTCAAGTGTAGTCAGATGTTCCCCTGATTTTTTGAAAAGCACTAAGGTCACATTAAAATGTAAAAGAGCCTTTCTGCTCTGGAGAGGAGGGCATATTATGTGGCCGTAGTGTAAAGAAGTAATGTTAGTGGCCACAGACCTAAGGAAAAACAAAAGACACATTGGGGTTCGAGTCTTTTGTGTTTAGGTTCCTCTCCGGTTTCTATTCATTGCAGCCTCGGGCGCTGAAGATAGTGGCGGTGTAGTCTCTGAAAACGGCTTAAAAAACAAGTTTGGCTGGCTCTATACCTGCTTGTGATAACAACCCCTTTTTTCAGGATCTGGTTAACTCTTCATTTGCAGCCATGCATTTTATCCCCGTGAGTTGAGCCCTGTAGACCTAAGGAATAGTTTGCAGCATGCAGTCAACACAAACTATTACCATGGAAATTCAATTCACTAAGGTCTTATGGGTACCCCCATCAACTGTCAGTTTGCAGCAGCTATAAGACATATGTAGCACCCTCCTAGGTAGGTGCTAGGATAGTTAGAAAAGTGCTAGTGTTGTTTTTGACAGGTAAATTTAGTTGCCACACTGTAGTGAGTGTGGCTGTGATTTGTTTGGTTGAGGCAAAAGCACGATTTGGCGCACTATACTCAGTGAGCTGCAATCATTTAGTCAAGCCTGATCTGTGGGCTCTGCTACTGCTGCTAGCCTGTTGGATAGCTCCCTCTGTATCCAGGCAACTCGAGAAGTTTCTGGATGATAGGTGTGGAGCTACAGTATGCTGATAGCAGCATGAATATTGATACTGCCCCAGCCTATCCCAGAGAGGAAGACTTTGAAGGTGGGCTGGGAGACTATGTTTATTCTTAGAGCACACGGAGCTCTGGGTCTTGTCCCAAAGTGGAGGAGCCCAACCTGACATGAGGGCAGAATGCAGAGACCTGAGTGCTGACTGAGGGGAGCTGTCTGACACAGAGCTTTCTGGTATCACTGGAGGGTATCGCTTGGAAGATTGGAAGAAGGCATCCATCTATCCTTGGGCCTTGTAAGTAGACGTTCCTGGATCTTGGGGACCTTGTGCTCTAGCTACCCCTCTGGTGCCTAGTTATAATCAGCTGTGGGTCTGTTAAAGGGGACACTGGCTGGTGTCCTAAACGGCTCTTTCCAGACACTTTGCTATTTAAAGGGACTTTGCTCTACTGGCTCTACTACTACTACTTAAGCTAAAAGGAAGATCGGTCCTCAGAGTACATAGTTCTTATTCTTGGAGTATCCCACCACTTCCCTCATCCCTATACAAGTTCTCCAAAAATAAAAACAACATCCCTTATACTGATCTTTGGAGAAAGAGTGAATGAGCCTGTTGTGTGCCTGGACGAGGGGCTGAAGTCGGGAAGACCTGGACAGTAATTCCTGAGGCTACAATGGGAGTAGCTGTACACATAAAAATCAGACAAGAAATTAAATAGTTTAGGTAGAAGGTATGACAAATCTACATTGCCAGGTTCAAACATGTTGGCCCTCTTGACCATTTTTTTTATATCGTCATATGTTTTTTTAATAACCTGCCAACGACAGCACAATCTGTTGTCAGTAGAGCTTGACTCTTCTGGATGGATTAAACAGCAAAGGTCTGTGCCAAGATCTCCATTGTGTGATTCTTCCAGGTGGCAGATTGCACTTTAGATACATCAGGGCTGATGTGAGCCAGGAGGAAAGTTTCCTTGTTGCCCATAGCCATACCTCGACGAGTGCTGCTGCCACCATTGAGGGTAAGGGAACCCGGAAGTGTAGCCGTTCGGCTTCACGGCCGGGTCCCTACTGCTCATGTGCATGTGTGAGCCGCCGCTGCGCTCTCTCACTGGCCCAGCAGCGGAGGAGGAAGAGAGAGGAGGAGGGAGCTGGGCTGCTGACATTAGCAGCTGCCGCCCGGGCTTTCGGATGTGGGGGAAAAGGACACCTGTCAAAGACAGGTATCCTCTCCCCCCTTCCCCCCGAAAGGTGCCAAATGTGACACCTCAGGGGGGGGGGGAATCCGACGAGTGGAAGTTCCACTTTTGGGTGGAACGCCGCTTTAAGGTGGTAATTAAACTCACTTGGTGCCTTATCTGCATTAAATTGGCCTCAGAACCTGTGTAATTCATATGTGCTGTGGGTGAAATGGATGTTCGGGTTTTGAGAGATGAGGTGGCAACCCTAGTCAAGCCACTCCAGCCTGTGTCGTAGAATAACAGGGAGGTGAATCCTCCATCAATCAAGACGTAATATCCCACCCCTATTGTGTTAAGCTGGTTAGTGGGCATGGAGGAGGAGGAGGGAGGGAGTGGGCTGTCATTTACCAGTGTGTATACGCCCAAATGTGTGACTCTCTGAAAACTGAGCATGTGCACTAGCCGCCAACGGCTGCTCTTCAAAATTCCCAACTTCAGCGAGGACATGGACAGGAGTGGGCAATAGAGAGCAGTGGGATCAACCAGGCTTTTTGCAAAATACAGAAAACAAATCTCATAGTGACCGAGTCAGCATGTTACACAGCATTTATTGATAGTTTTTAATGATGTGGGTTTTAAAGACACTTTAAGAATACTATTTATCTGGCTGTCTTTGACTTTACTGACCTGGAACAAAGTAAGTACAAAGACAGGACTCCTAATCTGCATACATGTCCCAACTCAGGTCCTCAAAAAGTATTGAAACCCTTGAAACCACTCTCAAAGCAAAGGTTGGCAATGACGGTGTTCACATTTTCTCAGGACAGGTTCCCTTTAAAAGAGGAGACTGCTTGGAACTGAAGGCCAGGGTAGAGTGTGAGAACATCTGAGCATTTGTCACCTCCAGTAACCTCTCCCATGTGGACCTGGGTGTGTGCTTCTACAGAAGATGAACTCACCATGCAGGAATAACACCTCCAGGTGAATAAGCGAAGCTCGACGTTTTCCATATTGAGAAACATACAACTAACACCTATAATTTATTTATTAAGAAGTCTGAGCAGAAGTTGTGAATTTCAGGTAGGCCCTACGGGGGTTGACAGCCCGAGACTAGTTTAGAAAAATGATAAGAAATAACATTCGTACTCATGTTATATCTGTAATAATTTATGAAGAGAACCGGTATCGCTCCAATTACACATTCATCCCTGCTGTGTGCTAGGCCCACGTGTTTGGTACATTTAATAGACCAACGAGTGAGAAGAAGTAACTGATGATTATATGAAAGGCAATCTACATACTTTTGAAAGTTTTTTTTTTTTTAATATTTTAGATGTATATGGTAATATGTTCAGGGTAAAGGGGAACAAGCTTTTTAACCATTTGGCGCCAAATCACAAACTGGTTCGTCATTTGACTTAAAATGGTTGCATCAGGATACCATTTTTTAGAGCCGACAGTTGGTTCTCTTGTTATAGCAAATGGAGTAGCTAAGTAGCCGCTCACTTGCTATTACAAGCAGCGCAAGGGGACGCGCCCCCCCCCCCCATCCTGCCGCCTTCCACGTCCCACTAGGAGACCCGATCTACCAGCCGGCACGTCCGCCAGTTGGCTGGAGACCTATACAGAGCTATAATTGGCTGACAATGATGTGACCCCGCTTCTGGTTTACCTGAATGTCAATGGCGCCATTTATTGAAAATCAAAAGTATTCAGAAATGCAGATCCCTCCATAAAGAGTACCTGTCAAATGCATATTGCTGTCACAAGGATGTTTACATCAATTAAAGTGATAGAAAAAAAAATTAAGTAACAGTGTGAAAATAAATAAAATAAAATAAATGAATAATTAAAAAAAAATGTAAAGTGCCCCCGTCCCCCCCGTGCTAGCGCACAAAAGCAAACGCGTGTGTCAGTCCCGCACGCATGCAATCAGCAAACTCCCACACATGTGAGGTATCGCCGTGAATGTTAGATCATCAGATCAGGCAGTAATTCTAGCACTAGACCTCCTCTGCCCTACTCACACTGTCCACCCACCATCCACTGCCCTACTTACATTGTCCAACTTCTACTGACTGACATTGTCCACTTTGAAGGTCAGCTAAGCCTATATTTTTACAGTGACACAAACAAAGTTTTCTGTGCTATTTAGTTAGGCCAGGCCTTGCTAGTTGAATCTTTAATCAAGCAAGGCGGATGTTGTGATGCCGACGCCTCTCCTCTCTACCTTGCCCAGTTTATAGAACGCTTTGAATTAATTCTTGGAAAAAAACAGTCAAATCGCCGCACACCAGCACAGCCTGAGCGCCAAATCAGTAAATGTCGCTTCAGCCCAGCTCCATCCAGGCCACATGCCAACGCGTTTCACCCCATGACTAATCCCTGTGGGTGGGGCGAAACACATTGGGGGTGTGGTCTGGATGGAGTCGGGCTGCAGCTGGGTTTACTGATTCAGCACTTGGGCTGTGCTGGTGTGAGGCGGTTTGATTTTTTTCTTCTTAAGAGTGTCTGCACAGGGCTGGGATGGGCTCTTTTTCTGCCTGAACCTAACAGTGGGATCCCAGTCACTGGACTCTTTGGATGATTGTCTAGATTGGTTTTCTTTGAATTAATTGAAACAAGTACAACACATTCTGTGAAGTAGTGCTGAGCAAGAGGGGATGAGTGCACAGGGAAAGCTGCTTGGCACAGGACACGAAAGTTTGTGACTATCACTGTAGAAGCACTGACTACTATAGTAATTATCAGCTTCCCCAATCGTCCCTCAGGTCCAAGCTGGACCAATGTAAGTATGCAATTTAGATAATACCTGGGGTTCAACTTTAATATCATTGATCTTCTTAAATAAAATAATTGATAAAGGAATACTTTTATGATGTACATAGCAACCAGCTTGATTTACAAAACAGGCAACGTGTTTCAGGAGCAAAATGTGCTCCCTCTCTATCACGGCTCAGTAATGTTGCAGAACTTTTACTGGACCATCTTTTTTTTTCTGTCCAATCTGATTCCTTTGCAATCTGTTCAGGATTTCTCTGGCATCTGATTCCACAAGTACACTTAAACACTTGCAAACGTTAGTGAACCCTGATGAAGTGGGAGTGTTTTATGACCATGAAAAGTGTAGGATGGCCTGTAAATTATTAAAACCGGTTTTGGACTTCTTTGGGAATTTTGTCTACCTCTACTTCTGTTGGTTCAAGCTGCTATGGAGAGGTTGATGCCAAGTCAGAATCAGGTGTGTTCACTAGTTGCATTCAATAATACATTTAATAATGTTTTAATGAACACATAGCTGCATTATCTGATGGTTTTATAACTCCCTGGAATTCAGCTTTAACATAGATAATAGCAACCTAGGCAACCTCAGTTATGAAGGACACGTGACTTGCACTTGATCATGGACTGATTCTGAGTCTCTCATGAATTATAAAACATTTTCTGAATGTGCAACGGCTGAGCAGTGTTGTAGTTTTTACTACGTTCTTTGAACAGCCCCTGATGTCCTCTTTATGAGAGAGCCGCCCTTGACTGTCCTGGGGACCTGCGAGCAAAGCGGAACAGCACCACACAGCAGACAGACAATATGTAATCAGACTTCTTGGAAATATTCAATCACCCGTAACGTTTGACTTTTGTTTGTTTCTAGAGGGAAATTAATGCTTATTTTTTTTTTCTGATTACCTCTTATCTCTTTAATTAAAGATCGCAACACGATCACTTGCAGTGAAAGAGGAGAAAATGAATATTTGTTTAGTTTTATAGAACACAAATGTTTAATTCACATTCAGCCGTAATAGATATTATTTCTCAATTGACTGACCAAACTCTCAGCGCCAACATACCGGTGATTTATACTTCTCATTGTGGTGTTTAACCCTGTGAGTAACTTAAAAAGCAGTAGGACTGAGATGTACGTCTGCATAGATAAAAATTATAATTAAATTCCTGCAAAAATGAAGTAATGTATAAAGAATCTTAAGAATTGCATTAGAATCTCATCATTACCATGGGCTCCAGCCTCAATAAAAATGTCACCATAACAAGTTATGATCCATTGTGTGCATTCCAGATATGTTGTATGGCCAAATGTTTGTAGACACCTGACTATATGAACTTGTTAAACATCCAATTCCAAAACTATGGTCATTGGTATGGAGTTGACTTCTTCTTTGCTGCTAAAACAGCCTCCACTCTCCTAGGAAGGCTTTCCAAAAGATTTTGAAGTCTATGATCAACTACAGACATACTTCTTTTTCCCTAGGCCACCTGTTTTGTACAGCCCCACTCTTAACCCAATTGATTGACTGAGGCTGAATGAGACCTACACTATATGGCCAAACATTTTAGACATCTGACCATCACACCTATAAGAGCTGTTTGACCATGCCATTCCAAATCCATGGTCATTAGTATGGAGCCCCTTCTTTGCTCCTATTACAAACTCCTCTCTCCTGGGAAGGCTTTCCAAAAGATTTTGGAGTGTCTATTGGAATCTGTACCCATTCAGTCAAAAATGCATTTATAAGATGAGTTCCCAATGTTGAGTAAGAAGACCTGGCTCACAATCACCATTCCAATTCATCCCAAAGGTATTCAGTAGGGTTGAGGTCAGAACACTAAAGTTCCTTCACACGAAACTCATGAAACAATGTCATTATGGATTTGACTTTGTGCACCTGAATTCAAAATTTTGTAGGGGTGTCCACTTAGGTTTGGCCATATCGGGTATCGGCCATATCGGGTAAGGGTATGAGCTAGTACCCATTAAATGGATACGAAAAAAAGAACAGGTTAACTCCTTTTTGTTTTTGCAAAAACAGAAAGGGGTTCACTTACTAAAGTAGTAGACAATGTTAGCCAATAAGGTAAGCCTGTGCTTACCCTGAATGCTCAGTCTTGCACAATGGAAATTTAAAAACAGGATTCTTAATTGAAGGGAATACAGTGTCACCTTATTTACTAAGTTCAATGAACATTCACATATGTTTGAAAAGAGAGAAAAGCCATCCTTTGTCTTACCACTGATTGGTGGATACCTCTGGGAGAAGATTTTGCATGCAGCAGACATCTAATGACCAATCAGGAGTTTGGAATGTGTGATAATGGGAATTGTTTAGTCCCATTAAGTTTGCTGAAGTGGGTTAAATGACAGTTATCTTCCAAGGGATAAGCCCTAATAGCCTCTAATGATGCTGGGTGCTCCATGAGGCCAATGCCCCATGGACAGGGAATGGACAGGGCCTGTTATGGACCGAGAGGGTAAAGGCACTGCATGAAGTTTCTGGTCAATGTCAGGAACTTCCATAGTTACATAGTTAGTCAGGTTGAAAAAGACACAAGTCCATTCAGTTCAACCAAAAAAAAAGAAAAAAAAGAAAAATGATATATAACAATACAATCCCATATACAATCCTTCAGCCACGGTTGATCCAGAGGAAGGCAAAAAAAACCCAGCAAAGCATGATCCAATTTGCTATAACGAGGGAAAAAATTCCTTCCTGATCCCAAGAGAGGCAATTGGATTCACCCTGGATCAACTTTGCCTAAAAATGTTATTATCCAGTTATATTATTTGCATCAAGGAAATAATCCAGGCCTTTTTTAAAGCAATCTACTGTGCTGGCCAAAACCACCTCTGGAGGGAGTCTATTCCCCATTTTCACAGCTCTAACTGTGAAGAAACCTTTCCGTATTTGGAGATGAAACCTTTTTTCCTCTAGACATAAAGAATGCCCCCTTGTCCTTTGCGATGACCTTAAAGTAAATAACTCAACACAAAGTTCACTATATGGACCACTTATGTATCTGTACATGTTGATCATAACCCCCCTTAATCTCCTCTTCTCAAGAGAGAATAAATTCAGTTCCTCTAATCTTTCCTCATAGCCGAGTTCCTCCATGCCTCTTATTAGTTTGGTTGCCCTTCTCTGCACTTTCTCCAGTTCCCTGATATCCTTTTTGAGAACTGGTGCCTAAAACTGAACTGCATTTTCCAGATGAGGTATTACTAATGATTTGTACTGGGGCAAAATTATGCCTCTATCTCTGGAGTCCATACCTCTCTTAATACAGAATCTTGATATTTTCATAGATAGGCTTCAATTGAAATACCAGCCAGCCAACGCTGTTCCCAACTCCTATTGGGTTTTCCATAAGAATATATGGAGAATGTCATCCCAAGAGAATAAACTGGAAGTTCAGCTCACAACCATGCCCTGGTGGCTTCCAGTATAGAAAGTGATGGGAAATCTCCCCAATTGTGACTCCAATGTATACCTGACAGATGTTCTGACCCTTCATCACACTAAAAAAGTTATAACTGGAGTCTCATCTTCATTTCAATCTGAAACCATTTTTCCTTTTTTCTTATTTCTTTTTAGTACATCTAAAGTGGGAATGCAGATAAACAACACAGACAAACAGCTTTTCTCTTGACGTACAGTACATATTATTGATTTTTGTATTTAGATTGGAATCTGCTCTGGGTACATTTTCTGGAATAAAAGCAGCATAATAGGCTTCTTTTTTATATATGTTTATAACATTCTGTTATGTAACAAAGCATTTATGTTAAAACAGCAGCATTAGGCAAATACAATTTTTGCCTAAGCAATTTCGACCTTATTTTTGTGCTTTGTTTGTATTTCAGATTTTCCACAATTTGTCATATTTTTCACTTGCAAAGAAATGTTCATTGTTATGGTGACATTTCCACAAAGATTATTCTTTTATTTAAAGCCACCGAAAGCATAAAAAGTATATTCTTCGGTAAGGTTACCAGATTTTCACATGGGGACAAGGTGCTCTGGGGTGGGTTGAGGGCATGTGGCCTAGTATGGTTCAGGGGGGTTCAAGAAAGGAAGGGTGACCCCTAAAAGTCGCACATCCATGGCGTCCTACTGCAAAGAATGAAGAGGCAACCTCAGCCTGGCCACGCCCCCAATGCATTTCACTCCACCCCGGAGCTTAGTCAAGGGGATGACCATGACCATGGCCGTGACTAAGCTCGAACGGAGTAAAATGCATTGGTGGCGTGGCCTGGTCGGAGTCCAGGCTGAGGTTGCCACTTCATTCATTGCAGTAGGACGCAATGGATGTGCAACTTTTAGAGGTTACCCTTCCTTTCTTGAACCTTGCAGGGGCCGGGGCAGGCTCCATCCCCTGTCAGCACTCCAGCAGCAGTTGCGGATGCCTCTTCCCTATTGAGCCTTAGTGTCACACACATTTTTCTTAGGTCGTGGTTTCCTGACCTGCCGGGCTGCGTGCCCGGATAAGGGTCTGGTATGGATTTTTGGGGGGGAACTCCATGACAATTTTTAAAAAATTTTTGATTCCCAAAAAAATTAAATTGCTTATTTTTTCGCATTTAGCTGTCAGCAGGGAACCGGTTGACAGCTGATGAGTCACCCGCCATTAAGAACGTGGCAGCCGGCTTCCCGACCCGCTCTTTAGCAACCAGCATTGCCAAAAAACAACCTGGGGGTCCCTGACCCCCAGGCTGTTTTTTGACAAATCCTGGCCAATGCGCTAAATTACCGCATGAAATAATGCGGTAATTACCGCTAAATAGAAAAAATACTGCATTCGGTTTTTAACCGTAAATTCTTAGTGAATCAAATCATCACAACTGATTTACCGCATGCAGTATTTTGCCGCAATTTTTGGCCGTTATTTAACTCTTAGTGAATCAACCCCAAAATCGTATTTTTTCTTTAATGAACTGGACTTTATTTACTGCATGCAATAATTTATGCAAATGAGTAACATGATACCCTTACCGCATGCGGTAAAGCTTAGTGAATTGAGCCCATTATGGTTTATTGCAAACAACAAAAAACTTCCCAGCACACTTGCCAGCTAGCCTGCCAAAAAAAAAACAAAAAAAAACGAATTAGCCCTGTCCAACAATGTATGTCAAAGACAGGGAGTTTAGTTGCACACATTTGCAAATATATATGAAAGCCACAGTGCCTCATCAAGGCTTCACTGTGTACTGTATAGTTTTCGGAGTCTCCTAAGTTGGAGCACATATACCAGTGGATAAATTAAGGGGAGGTTTGCCTGAAGGGGGCCTACTCCTCCTTAAAGGCACAAAAACACATTGGCACCCAGCAAAAGCTCAATGGTAGCTGTGGACAAATGCATTGGTCACCAAGAACAAAGGAATGATGCACTGAATTGTAAGCGTGGACAAATTGTGGTAACAGTGGAATGGGCCTAAAGGGTTAAGGTTAAATAAAACCTGAGCCTGTGCTGCTATCGGTTAAGATTGCATAACATACAGGCTGCAAGGGTGAGGCATAAGTAATGCACAGAACATAGCTTAGAATTAAGTAATACATGGAGCCAGAGGTCAGGAGTAAGTATCACACAGAGTGCAGGGGCCAGGAGTAGGGATGGGCCGAACACCCCCCGGTTCGGTTCGCACCAGAACATGCAAACAGACAAAAAGTTCAGGGCGAACATCCGAACACCATTAAAGTCTATGGGACTCGAACATGAAAAATCAAAAGTGCTCATTTTAAAGGCTTATATGCAAAGTTATTGCCCTAAAAAGTGTATGGGGGGCATGGCCTGATGACACTGCTGAATGGCCGCTTAGACTCTAAGCTCCTAGGCTGACATGGCAATAACTACTCCATTGCAACAGACAACCAGGATTCTAACTGATCCTCCGGACGCCCAGACACCCCAGCACTGCCCAGCAAGGATGTCCAAGAGGAGGAAGGAATTCAAGCCTCCCAAGAAACTCACGGATTTCTTCCCCGCTCCGGGTCTCTCAGGCAATCAAGATGGTGCCGACTCCTTCACAGACAACATGGCGCGGCTCTACCCTCCGCTCCCCAGGGATTCCTATGGGGATTCGGGATCCTCCACCCCTCCGGGCACAACGGGTGAGTCCTCTCCACCTCCCTCACCTACCACTTCCAGTCCAGCAAAGTCCAGACTTTGGACAGAGGAGCCTGAAGCCGCTCAGCCCAGCATCCTGTCCCCCCCCCCCCGTAGACCCACTCTGCGCTGGACGAGTTCCCAGCATCTGATCAGCCTGTGTCAGAGCAGGCTATGAAAACCATGCTCCTGTCACTGAGACAGACCCTGCACCAGGACCTCTCCTCAGCTATCTCCCTCATCACTAATGCTGTGCAGCAACATGATCAGCGCCTACACACCATTGAAGCTAAAATGGGGGACATGATACTAGCCCACAATGACACAGTAGATGCACTTAATACCCATGAGGAGGACCTACAATCAATCCGCTTAAAACTAGCAGAATTAGAAGAACGGTCCCAAAGGAACAACGTTAAGTTCCGCAATGTTCCTGAATCTGTATAGCAATCAGATTTGAAAATCTTCCTGCAATCCCTCATGCGAGCACTCATCCCTGATCTGACCGACAGAGAGCTAGAGATAGACAGGGTGCATAGGCTACTGAAACCCCCACATCTACCTCCTAACACCCCCAGAGATGTGTTGGCCCGCATCCATTTTTTTAATACTAAAGAACGTGTCATGTATATGGCGAAGCCTTGCAACAGACTGCCAGACCCCTTCGATACCATCAACCTCTATGCCGATTTGTCCAAGACAACAATGGACAATCATCGCCAACTTGCAACAATCACCAAGGCCCTGATCAACCACAAAATCCCCTTTAAATGGGGATTCCCCAACAAGCTGCTGATCACCCACCAGAGCAAGACATTCGTAGCGCGAACGCTGCAAGAAGGCCTCCGACTCCTGCAAGCTTGGCACATTCCTCCCCTGGATCCTGCCAACAACCCAGATCACCCCAGCATGGACACCAGTGAACCGCAACATAATAGATGAAACTGCACAGTCCACCCGGTCGTCATCGCACCAACCATTGCTGACAGCCTAGGACCTCAACCAGCAGTGCTTGTCCGCCTGAACTGTTCTTCTAGGCCCTACCCTCACAATTTAGTCTGGGTGGGCCTAGCACCCCAACCCACCCCCCACTTTATTGTTGTGCAGCTTGTTCCGCTGCCCATTGCTTTTTACTTCCCCCTATTCCTAGGTACCAGAGCTTAACCGCTTTTCCGTCTGGGAAATCCCTTCCGTGCTGTGAACCTTTAGATCACGACCACACAGGACAATGCCATTTAAAATAATTTCCCTAAATGCCAGAGGACTGAACTCTCCACATAAAAGATCCCTGCTCCTTAAAGAAGCAAATAAAGCACAAGCTGATATGCTCATGATCCAAGAGACCCATTTCTCCATCCACAATACGCCCAACTTCACATGGAAGAATTTCCAATGTATTCTTATGGCCTCCAGCGACAAGAAAAAGAAGGGAGCGTTAATAGCCTTCAGAGATACACTGCCAGTCACGATACACCAATCCTTCTTGGACCCCTCAGGCAGATTTATCATTATCTCCTGCTCAATCGACAACACCCCATACACAGTGGTGAACGCTTATGGCCCAAATAAGTGACAACTTCGTTTTTTCAAGAAGCTGTACAACAAACTGCCTCAGAATAACAATGCCCGCTTAATCATGGGCGGAGACTTCAATTTAGTAGGTGACCCGGCCATGGATACCAAATCCGTCACACGCCACCATAGACTGTCCCTCAGCCCAACACTCCGGAACTTTGGTCTGTACAATGTGTGGAGATGCCAACATGGCACAGAAAGAGACTTCTCATATTTTTCATCAGCTCATCTCTCGTACTCTCGTATCGACTTTTTCTTGGTCGACAGACTAACCCTCCAAGAAATCACGAACTCCACAATTGGAACAATCTCCCGGTCCGACCATTCCCCCATATCCATCTCAGTGGGACCCAGGTCGTACAAACTGACAAACATCTGGAGACTCAACTCATCTCTTCTTACAGATCCTGCCCACGTTCGAACCATCACTGAAGAGCACCAAAAATTCTTTGAACTGAACGACCAACTGGATGTGAATTGCTTTGCTCTCTGGTCGACTTATAAAGCATACATGAGAGGAGTGCTTATTAAAATAGGTAACTTCTCCAGGAGGCAGAGGATGCGACAGATTGATGAGGCCCTAACCAAAATTGACCTTTTAGAAAAAGAAAACAAACAATCCCCCTCTCCACAAAAAACCTCAGAAATCACTAGCTGGAGGCAAAGACTTAGGGCTCTTCTCATCCACAGATACAAAATTTTACGCCCTTAGCAATAAAACTAGTTCCCTGCTAGCTCGTCAGATTAAACCGCAGGCCTCCAAAACCAAAATTTCCCTGATCCAACACCCCGCATCTAAACAACTGCTAGCTAACCCGCAAGAGATAGCGGATGCCTTTTGCGACTATTACCACTCTCTTTATAATTTAAAAGAAGACCCAAACACCCCTCAGCCGACTCCAGCCCAAATACAGGAGTTCCTCCAAGCTGTGGATCTCCCCTCAATCACCTCCAGTCAGCAGGCACAATTGGCACTGCCCTTTTTGCCGCTTGAAGTACAGAACGCAATCAACTCCCTCCCCAAAAACAAAGCACCAGGTGAAGACGGATTTTGCAACGAGTACTACAGAAAATTTGTGTCGCTTTTATCACCCAGACTAGCTGCTCTTTTCGATGCTGCTGCCTCCTCTGCCTCCTACCCGACAGATATGTTACGATCTACTATTGTGACCATACCCAAGCCCGACAAAGACCCAACTCTCACCCCTAACTACAGACCGATATCACTCCTTAACACTAACATTAAAATATATGCTAAAATTTTGGCCACTAGACTACAACCCCTACTCACGTCCCTCATTCATCCAGAGCAAGTTGGCTTCTTGCCAGACAGACAAGCCCCTGATGCTACCAGAAAAATGGTAAACTTAATTAATCAGATTACCCAGACTCGAACGCCTTCTCTGCTCCTATCTCTGGACGCAGAGAAGGCGTTCGACAGGGTCCATTGGGGTTACCTTAAAGCAGTCCTACACAAATTTGGAATTAAAGACTGGTTCCAAGATGCGATCTTGTCCCTATATTCCAACCCCACAGCAAGGGTCTTAACAGATGGGATGCTCTCCAAACCACTCCAAATCACTAATGGCACCCGCAAAGGTTGCCCTCTTTTGCCTATTATGTTTGCCCCACTAATGGAACCCCTAGCAACCAGAATTAGACAGGACCCAAGAATTCATGGTATCTCCCCCTCTGGGACCTAAAACAAGATCAGTCTCTTTGCGGATGATACGATCCTCATGTTCTCAAAACCAGACCAATCCCTCCCTGCTATTCAGGAAATTCTTAGTCATTATGCTAAAATCTCATACTACGAACTAAACACCTCCAAATGTCTAATACTCCCCTTTAATGTCCCCGCCAAGCAACTCGCCCGTCTTAAAAGCACACTCCCTTTCGCATGGGCTGACCAGGCCATCCCCTATCTGGGCATCAAATTGCCGGCCTCACAAACCAAGCTCTATGAGGTCAATTACTAAGTATTCCTAAAACAACTGCCCCAACTCATTAAAGAGCTTCACTGGCAATATCTCTCCACTATGGGAAGAATAGCCTCCTTTAAAATGATAATCCTCCCCAAACTGATCTACCTCTTCCTAATAGTCACAACACTGATTCCCCAATCTTTTTTTACCCCAACTCAGAGAATTGTTTCACAATTCTTCTGGGCCAACAAACCCCCCAGATGCCCCCGCTTCATACTCACCTGACACCAATACCAGGGAGGAGCTAGCCTGCCCCACATCAAAGTATACTACCAAGCTGCCATTCTCGACCAATTGTACTACTGGTGGCACCCATCACCCAGTAAACCATGGTCCTTAATGGAGACCGCCCACTCCCCACCTAACAAACTAACAAGCTCTCTCCTACTCCTTTCAGCAGGCCAACGCTTACCCCAATCCCCCACCCTTCTCACTATACAGGCCTCACTGCAGACATGGCAGCAATTAGCTTCTAGCAAAACTTCCAAACATCCCTATCATAAATACTTCATCCCCCTCTCTGTTTGGAAATTCTGATTCTGAATCTCTGCACCGAAATATGGACTTCCCACGGGATTAGAAACCTGGAGGACTTAACGTCACGAAAGGCCCTCAAGTCCTTTAAAGACATACAACACCAATTTGCCCTACCTCCTGCGGAGTTTTACACCTACTCCAGAATATTACACTTCCTGGATTGTCGAACCTCCCTAAATCAACAATTATTTTGGAACCCCTACACTCATTTTTCTCAAACGTTCATCTTAGACTGCTCTTCACAAACACAACTACCCACACTAGCCAAATGGGATGCAGAACTAAATCTGTCTACCCCAGCTGAGCAATGGAATACTGCCTTTAAACTTACCTACAAAGCCTCCCATTGCACCAACTACTGGGACCTTTACCAGAAAACTCTACACAGGTGGTACCTCACCCCCTACAAGCTTTCAAAGATCTACCCGAGCTCACTGAGCACATGCTGGAGAGCGTGTGGTTCTATAGGATGCCTTGCACACATACTTTGGTTTTGTAGATCCCTCAGCTCCTTCTGGAAGCAAGTTTTTGCCCTGATATCCTCAATCTCACAGATCCCGACTTCCCCTTCGTCTGAATTAGCTCTCCTGTATCTAAATTTAGACCAATTCCCCTCTTCCTCTAGCACAGTGATAATACACCTACTCTTGGTGACCAAGTTGAACATCACGAGAAAATGGAAAAAGCCTGACCTCCACGCCCCTCCCTCACATCTACCATTGCAGACTTAAACCTGTGAGATGGAGAAAATGGTCGCTAGGACAAACGCAAACCTAAATTTGAACAACTTCGTCCACACCTGGTCCTCCTGGCTCTCTCACCCAAGATGTACGGTAAATGAAAAAATATCCTTTAAATATTGTGCCTGGGGGGTCCCCTTAGTCTGTGTGTAACAGGCGCATCACTGTGAGGTGTAGAACATAGCCGAAGCAAAATTACATCTCCATAGGAAAAATTGTCATTTGAAATCGCAGCTGTAATGTATTGCTTGCTGCTTGCTTCCTCTCTACATCTTTAATCTTCATCTTCTTCTTCTTTCACCGCCGCTGCTCTCTCCTCTGCTGCAGTCTGCCCCTGCGTGTCTCCTAGAATGGGCGGTCTTCACAATGACAGTTCTTTTATAAGAAGGGGCGGGGCCACTCTGTGATGTTAATGGGTGACCCGCCCCCTCTGACATCCCATGAGGTCAGAAGGGGGCGGGTTCACTCAGTTACATCACTGGATGGCCCCGCCCCTTCTTATAAAAGAACTGTCATGGTGAAGACCGCCCATTCTAGGAGACGCACAGGGGGCAGACTGCAGCAGTGGAGAGAGCGGCAGCAGTGAAAGAAGAAAGAAAAAGAAGATGAAGAATGAAGATTGAAAACGAAGAGAGAAAGCAAGAAGACTAAAAGAAGAAGCAGAAGACCAGAAGAAGGACCGGGCCAGGAGAAGATGGAGGAAGGAAGAAGAAAAGAGCTATTTTACAAAATAAAGGACTTGTCAAAAACAGCCTCTTGTTTTTTTTTACACTACATTCCTTTTTTGGTGAATGGGTAGGGGTACAATGTACCCCATAACTATTCACATGGGGGGGTCGGGATCTGGGGGCCTCCTTATTAAATGGGCTTCCAGATTCTGATAAGCCCACTGCCGCAGACCCCCACAACCACCGGCCAGGGTTGTGGGGATGAGGCCCTTCTCCCCATCAACATGGGGACAAGGTTCTTTGGGGGCGACCTCAAAGCATCCTCCCCATGTTGAGGGCATGTGGCCTGGTATGGTTCGGAGGGAGGGGCGCTCGCTTGTCCCCACCCCCTCCTGCCATGCCAGGGCTGCGTGCTCGGATACGGGTCTGGTTTGGATTTTGGGGGGGACCTCACGCCATTTTTTTTTAATTTGCCACGGGGTTCCCCTTAAAATCCATACCAGACCTGAAGGGCCTGGTTTGGATTTTGGGGGGAACCCCATGTCATTTTTTTTAAATTTTGGTGCGTGGTTCCCCTTAAATTCCATACCAGACCTGAAGGGCCTGGTTTGGATATTGGGGGGGAACCCCACATCATTTTTTTTAAAATTTTGGCACGGGATTCCCCTTAAATTCCATACCAGACCTGAAGGGCCTGGTTTGGATTTTGGGGGGAACCCCACGTGATTTTTTTTTTTTTTTTTGCTAGAAAATTACTTAGAACCCCCAAACATTATATATTTTTTTCAAACACCCTAGAGAATAAAAGGGCGATTGTTGCAATACTATTTGGCACACGGTATTTACGCAGCTTTTTTGAGTTAAAAAATAAGACAACAGTAAAGTTAGCCCAATTTTTTTGTATATTGTGAAAGAGGATGTTACGCCGAGTAAATAGATACCATACATGTTACGGTTTAAAATTGGGCAGACTTGCGGAATAGCGACAAACTCTGGTACTTAAAAATCTCCATAGGCAACGCTTTGAAAATGTTTAACCGTTACCAGGTTAGAGGTGCAGAGGAGGTCTTTTGCTAGAACTACTGCTTACACTCTGGTGATCGCAGCGATATCACACATGTGTGTCTTGAACACCGTTTTTATATGCAGGCGTGACTTACGTATGCGTTTTCTTTGCTGTGCGAGCTCGCGGTTACGGTGGCGCTTTAAAAAAATTTTTTTTACATTTTTTTTTATTTTTTTTTTTTTTAACACTGTTTATTTAAAAAAAAAATGTGATCACGTTTATTGCTATCACAGGGAATGTAAACATCCCTTGTGATAGTAATATATCTAAAACACCCCTCATCCCTCCTTTGCACTTCACAGTATTCAGATCACCAAAAACGGCGATTCTTAATACTGTCATTTTTTTAAAACCGGCGCCGTTTGCCGCCAAGTAAACCAGAAGTGAGGTTCTCACGTTGCTTCCGGAAATGTACGAAGGAGTCCCAATTTAAGCTGATTCCGGCTTCCACAGGGACTCCACACAGCAGCCAGAAGTGTTGGATCGGAGCTCCGGTCTCCTGGCGGGACGGGAGACCGGAGAAGAGTGGCGGACGGTGGTGGGAGGGGGATGGCCCCTCCCGCTTCCTGGGATAAAGACTGAGCGGCTTATGAGCCATATTGGCCATTATCACCGGCCGCCTGCTCTAAGAAACAGTACCTGGGTATAGCCTGTAGCTGCAGGCTATACCCTGATACATCCACTTAAAGCTGCCGCCATTTATAAACAGCGATTCGCGTTAAGTGGTTAAAAATTATGATGACATGCTCCAGTCAAACAGGTGGTGAAAACTTGGGCCTCGGGTGTAGTTGGTGCCAGAACATTGTAACCCCTTGCAGTTACTTTTGTTGGGTGCAGGAACGGGCCCTGCTGTTGTAAATTAGTGTAACCACTTAAAGGGAATCACTATTTATAAACGGTGGCTCCTTTAAGTGGAAGTATTGGGGTATAGTCTGCAGCTACAGGCTATACCCTGGTACCGTTTTTTAGAGCAGGTGGAAGGCTATCCATTGATAACACCCGATCAGGCTCGGGAGCCTTTCGGTCGTTATCCCACCCCCTCCCGCCACTGTCCGCCGCTTTTCTCCTTCTGTCCCACCAGGAGACCGGAGCTCCGATCCGGCACGTCCTCCGGCTGTGTGGAGTCCCTGTGGAAGCCGGAATCGGCTTCGATCAGGACTCCTTCGTACATTTCCGGAAGCAACATTACAACGTCACCTCCGGTTTACTCAGCGGCTAACTGCACCGGTTTTAAAAAAGTTTACATACCCTGTGATTTTGGCCTGATAACATGCCCACAAGTTGACACAAGGGGGTTTGAATGCCTATTAAAGGTAACCATCCTCACCTGTGATCTGTTTGCTTGTAATTAGTGTGTGTGTATAAAAGGTCAATGAGTTTCTGGACTCCTGACAGACCCTTGCATCTTTCACCCAGTGCTGCACTGACGTTTCTGGATTCTGAGTCATGGGAAAAGCAAAAGAATTGTCAATGGATCTGCGGGAAAAGGTAGTTGAACAATATAAAACAGGAAAGATATAAAAAGATATCCAAGTAATTGAGAATGCCAGTCAGGTAGACCAACTAAAGTTTCAGCCACAACTGCCAGGAAAATTGTTTGGGGTGCAAAGAAAAATCCACAAATAACTTCAGGACTCTCTGAAAACATGTGGTGTGGCTGTTTCAAGCTGCACAATAAGGAGGCACTTGAAGAAAGATGGGCTGCATGGTTGAGTCGCCAGAAGAAAGCCATTACAATGCAAATGCCACAAAGTATCCTGCTTACAATACGCCAAACAGCCCAGAGACAAGCCTCAAACCTTCTGACACAGTCATTTGGAGTGATGAGACCAAAATTTAGCTTTTTGGCCACAACCATAAACGCTACATTTGGAGAGGAGTCAACAAGGCCTCTGAAACACGGAGGTGGATCGCTGATGTTTTGGGGATGTGTGAGCTACAAAGGCACAGGAAATTTGGTCAAAATTGATGGCAAGATGAATGCAGTATGTTATCAAAAAATACTGGAGGAACATTTCAATTCATCAGCCAGGAAGCTGTGCATAGGACGTACTTGGACATTCCAACATGACAATTATCTAAAACACAAGGCCAAGTCGACCTGTCATTGGCTACAGCAGAATAAAGTGAAGGTTCTGGAGTGGCCATCTCAGTCTCCTGACCTCAATATCATTGAGCCACTCTGGGGAGATCTCAAACGTGCAGTTCATGCAAGACAGCCCAAGAATTTCCAGGAACTGGTGGCTTTTTACCATCTGAGAAGATAAAGAGCCTCATCCACAAATACCAGAAAAGACTTCAAGCTGTCATTGATGTTAAAGGGGGCAACACACGGTATTAAAACTGGGGTTTGGGTACACGGTATTAAAAATCAGGGTCATTTGGGTAGTTTCTGTTGTAATTATGATTTAAAAAGAGTAAACACAGTTGATTGATAATAAATGGCTTCAGCCAAACACCAACCATGAGTGAAAGAAATGTTTTTGTGTTCTCATTCATATTCTCTGAAAATGGCCAAGAAATCATAAAATCTGCCAGGGTATGTAAACTTATGAGCACAACTGTACAACAAAATGTCAGGACTGTCTTAAAGTGTACCCTAATTAAATGATATTTAGCTTGCTAAATAACTGTGTATCAGTATCGATAATACCTGCAGCATCTACGGTTCACTGTGTATTGTCCATTAGACCGCATTCCTGACCTGCAATGTGTTCTCATTTAGGTGCCGTTGGTGACATTGACAACCAACAGTTTCCGGTCTCTTAAAGGGTAATGATATCCTGAAACAAGATTTTAGTGTGAAACATGTCACTCTTTAGCCTGACTTTTGTTCCTGACACCAAAGTGGAAAGATCCAGCCTTGCTATTATGATAAATACTTCCTTCTCCACCACCGGCAATGTCAGATCACCTGTATGGGGGAGGAGGGGGTGCCGGCTTCTTTATCTTCTCTTTCTGTTCAGGTTGTTTTGCCAGTGGATGAAGAGTTCTTCCTGTGGTCTAATGAGGGAGTTTTTTCAACACAACCAATAATATCTACCTGCATGAACATGTCTTCACTCAGGTCAGGAGTTCAGTGTTGTCCAAGCAAGCCCAAAGCATTGTGGGTACTGCAAGCCAAGCATGACATTTTTTTCTTGTTTCTCATTTTTTTTACTCATATCAATAACCATATCTAGGAAAAACAGGCTTAGCTCTTGCAAGACGATCCATCAATAGTCAGCCTTGGTCAGTTTGTTTAACTCTTTGTTATGCATGTAATATATATATATATATACTGTATATATAGAGATATATAAATATACAGTGTATACACTATATTACCAAAAGTATTGGGGCGCCTGCTTTTATAAGCACATGAAATTTAATGGCATCCCAGTCTTAGTCTGTAGGGTTCAATATTGAGTTGGCCCCCTCCTTTGCAGCTATAACAGCTTCAACTCTTCTGGGAAGGCGGTCCACAAGGTTTAGGAGTGTCTATGGGAATGTTTGACCATTCTTCCAGAAGTGCATTTTTGACGACAGGCACTGACATGTCTTTATGGGCCTTGCTTTGTGCACTGGTCCAAATCATTTGGTGGAGGGAGGATTATGGTGTGGGGTTGTTTTCCAGGGGTTAGGCTTGGCCCCTTAGTTCCAGTGAAGGGAACTCTTAAGGCATCAGCATACCAAGACATTTTGGACAACTTCATGCTCTCAACTTTGTGGGAACATTTTGAGATGGCCCCTTCCTTTTCCAACATGACTGCGCACCACTGCACAAAGCAATCCTGCCGATCTTCCCATGCACGCCGCTCGTGCGCGCCCCCGGGGGCACGCAGCGCGGCGATCGGGGCTGAGGCTTGTCCCTCGGACAAAGCCCAGCTCTGATCAGTGTAAAGAGCCGATAGAATTGGCTCTTTACCACGTGACCGGCTGTGTCCATCACAGCCAGTCATGTGATGTAAACAAACCGCAGTAACGAGCTGTTACCGCGGTTCTCCCTGTCACACCGATCGTGTGTGACAGGGAGATTGCGGTAACAGCTCGTTACCGTCTACTGTACACAAAGCACACTGATCACCCCCCAATAAAGAGGACCTGTCACCTGTCCATCAAAGTACCCGAGTACCTGTCACCTGTCCATCAGAGTACCCGAGTACCTGTCACCTGTCCATCAGAGTACCCGAGTACCTGTCACCATCCCATCATAGTACCCGAGTACCTGTCACAACCCATCAAAGTACCCAAGTACCTGTCACCAGACCATCAAAGTACCCGAGTACCTGTCACCAGACCATCAGAGTACCCAAGTACCTGTCACCAGACCATCAGAGTACCCGAGTACCTGTCACCAACCCATCAAAGTACCCGAGTACCTGTCACCAGCCCATCAGAGTACCCGAGTACCTGTCACCAGACCATTAGCCTACCAGAGTACCTGTCACCTGCCCATCTGAGTACCCAAGTACCTGTCACCAGCCCATCGGCGTACCCGAGTACCCGTCACCTGCCCACCTGAGTACCCGAGTACCTATCACCAGCCCATCAGAGTACCCGAGTACCTGTCACCTGCCCTTCAGATTACCCGAGTATCTGTCACCAACCCATCTGAGTAACCGAGTACCTATCTGCAGCCCATCAGAGTACCCAAGTACCTTTTACCAATACATCAGATTACCCGAGTACCTGTCTCCAGCCCATCAAAGTACCTAAGTACCTATCTGCAGCCTATCAGAATACCTGAGTACCTATCTGCAGCCCATTAATAAGACTACCCGACGTCTATACATGAATCCATGAAACTACCCGACCTCTGTCCATGAGCCC